>CAMOHE010051462.1:0-34514 GCA_946598075.1 Artocarpus hirsutus
AAATTCTGTTACGAAATACCATTTTCGGTTCAAACCAATCACGTTTTAAACCTTTTAGACAATTTTTTCCCGTTTACTTTTGGTCAATCTTCTCAACAACCAAACAAACAGCATTCAAAAAGCAACGCGTATATACAAAAAGAAAAGAAAAGAAAAGGAAAAAGATTCCTTACGTGGAGAAGAGAAACTTCAAGGATGTTTCGGAGGAAGGAGATTGAAAAGCGAAAGGCACTGTTTGGTTCGAAAGCGATTCTCGGATTCTTTGTCGGAATCGACATTCGAATTTTCGAAACGCGTTTAACGTACAAAAAAAGAAAAAAACTGCAGAAATCGGGCATGAGCTTTTCACTTTTTTTTATTTCTTCTCGGGTTTCAGCGTAGCTGGAGAATTATTTTAAAACACGTGTCCCTTTTACTTTTTTTTCTCTTTTTCTTTGGTTATTAATTCCAACTGTTAGAATATGACACTCCCACCTTTTAAACATTACAATGTATCGGTTTCAACAACGAAGGCCTTTGGCAATTTAGTATTAAGTATACAATTTTAATTATTATAACATAAAATTTTTATATATTATAATATAAAATAAAAAATAGGTTAGGTTATAATATAAAATTTTTACATGTTATAATACATTAATTTCAATTTTTAGTTTTAACTGTATTACTAAACGCATTTTATATGGTTCTTACTATATTTTTAAACATCTTTTATTTCTCCAACCAAAACTTGATCTATAGATTTTATCTTTCACTCTTAGATCTGATCAAAATTATCACCTTTTTTTACAAAATTAACAACTAAAAAACATGTACAAAACATGGATTATGTTTTTAATACTAAAAAGATATATTTATTTTTTAGGATTTCTCCACGTGATTATTCTTATTAATTATACACATTTTTAAATATCAAATACAATCAAAATCTTTTTTAAAGGTTGAAAAAGAGATCCCTATTTAGACTATTGTTTTAATACGTATGGAAGAAACCTTCTAATCTATGTTGTTTTTTTTTTTTTTTAATTTTTCTTTTGGATGCCCCTAATCCAAATAACGGACTTTGTATTAGATTTTGAGAGGTGGAGAAGGTCGGGGGGCCTTGGGTGGGTGGGATAATGTGCGCGACTTGGCTAAGTTCTTACGAACTCAGCATATGGGGACGTGCCACGAAGGAGAAAAAGCAAGCGACTTGGTCTTTGACCCTTTATAGACGCGTCTGGTGCGTAGAAAATGTAATGGTCGTGTCTCCATGTGGATGCCTTTTTGGTGGGTCCCAAAATCCAAATGCCAGACGTTGGCTTGTTTGGACCCTACGACGGCTGCCAAGGGTATTCGGTTTTCCAAAATGGGCGCTAGTGCGTCGGGGGTAAACTATCGTGAAGGTGAACTACGGAAAATTCACAAATAGGAGACTCTGGGGGCACTTTTTGGAGGAATTCTTATAGCGAGAAGATAATTTTTATTATAAAAAAATATGGTATTTTAACTGTTAGATTAAGATTTTAACGATTAGATCTTTGACTATTCATATTAAAAAAATTACAGAAAGTAGATATCAAACCATTAAAAAGTTAATGTAAAATCATAGATCACTTACGTTAAATTCATGAAAAAGAAATATATTAAAAAATGGTTAGAAATATATATAGGAGATAAATTCACGAAAAAGATTATATAAAAAAGCTATTAGAAATATACATAGGAGATAAACAACAAACATGTGTAATATAAAGTAAGCAAAAACAGTAGAATTAATATTATTATGAAATTAAGAATAAAATATTACGATAGAATTCTCAACCTTTAAAAATTAGAACAAAATAATAGTCGAGGCACGTGTAGCTCACGCTTTACTTAAAACAGATTCGTCCCTACACGAGGATTCGATGGACGTACGTGTGCACAAAAGATTCGACGGACGTCACGACAACCGACGATGGTCAATGCACGTGTGCACGAGGGATTCAACGGACGTCACGACAACCGACGATGGTTAATGCACACTCGAACAATGTCTGCTTTTTGGCAAACTTGAACAGCGTCTTCTTCTATCACCAAAAATGACGATGACGACTCGAGAAGAAGAGAACAAAAACACCCTCTATCACCAAAAACAACGACTCTACTCAAGAAGAAGAGAACAAAAACGACGACTCGACTAGAGAAGAAGAGAATAAAAACACAAAAACAAGAGAAAGAGAACAAAAACACGAAAACAAGAGAAAAAAATTATGTGTTATTTTTGTGTGTAATTTTTTATGTGTCTAGATGTGGAGAAGTCCCTAGTACTTATACAGGTCAGGGATATCAAACTTTTATGCCTAACCAAATGTGGGAATTCCCTAGTATTTATACATGTTAAGGGATGTTAAGCTTTAATGTTTAACCGATATAGGACTCTATATTTAGGTTTTTTTTTTTTTCAACAAATTCAAATGTCAATGGGCACACTTAGAGCATTAATTTCTTATTCACTAGATTACTATTTTGAGCATATAAATATATGATTTCGATCTTCTCGCGACGAAGAACGCAAATCCGCCAAGACCCATCACTTTTATAAAGTGGGTCATACTCAAAATTATGCCTCAAAATGGCTCATCAAAATGGTTATTAACCATTTTTTCTAACAAAAACTGTTAGATTATATGAGGTTCTCGTGTGAAAATATAAAAACAATTGTTGTTGACTTTTTAAAAACTTAAACTTGTGGGACCAATTCGTAAACTAGCATGCCAACAAAGTAGGAGATCGTGAGTTTGAATTATTGCACTATCTAACACCCAATGTAGACAGTTTTGAATGGAGAATGAATGAAATAAAAAAAAAAAACTTCAAACTCTATGATAAGGAAAGTGTGAAGCCTCCCACTTCTTAAGGTTACTAGGCTGGCTAATCTAACTAAAATTGATCGATATTTATAAAGAGAAAAACAATCCAATCGGGTAGTTTTACCTTATTTATAGAACTATTAAAATTAGAGTTCTACAAGAGAACAAAAACTTAATAGGATGCCACGTCAGCCAAAAAAAAAGAAATTTTCTTTCTATTGGAGAGTACACACATAAGTAATCAAAAACGGTATTAGTAAAAAAAAAAAAAAATGCTTATGCATTTTGAGACAAGGTTATAAGAATTTTCTGAGAATCATAAGTGAGTTATTAAGCAAAAATCTTACTTCCTATAAATCTGATTCAACATATAATATGATATATATATTTTAAACTAAACTCCTTCTGTTGCGGTGTGTGAGACAAAATCATGAGAAATAGGGAAGTAGCTTTGGGACAGAGATGTAAGAACGAGCCGGCTCGGCTTAGCCTAGCTTGTTCTCATTTAGCCCACGCAGGTCGTGGGCCGGCCCAACCTAGCCCACAAATTTTCTGGGTTGAGCCGGCCTAAATAAGAATTACCTCGGCCCAGCCCATGCCACAGGTCAAGTTTGCATGGGCCAAGCTGGGCCGTGCCATAGGCCTTGAATAGGCTAGCCTATTCGAGCCCATCTACGGGTTAGGATGGATAGGCCCATTTTAGTTTATCATGGGTTTAGATGGGCTAACCCATCTAAGCATACAATTTCTAATTTTTTTTTATTTTTATTTTTAAATTTTTAAACAAGTTAACAAATATAAAAGTTTGAATAATTAATGGAAATATGAAAAAGAGATATTTTATTTACGATTGCCTCATTAAAAACCTTTCCAAGGAAAACCCAATGGGACAATATCTTAGTAAGAAAAAAAAATACAATCAAAATAATTATATATAAGTTGTTTACAAACAATTAGATTAATTAAAATATAGGCAGTTACTTAACAATCAAACTATTTGGTCTATTATCATTGGAGCGGGAATTATGTTCAAAATCCACTTATTTGCTCAAATATTAATTTAATGACGTTATTGAGTTTGTCTGCCCAAACTAGAAGAAGAAAAAATGCCCACTATCAAAGGATGTGGTCTAACGGTTAGGATGCTTTTGTTTAGTATCTCTTCTTCGTCTACCCAAGTTCGAGTCCCACAATCTCTTGTAAGGCGCCGGCTCCAACAAGGGCTATTGATGCATTGAGATAGCGAGACAAGCAGAGACCGTGGGTTCTTGAATGGGAGAAACTGAAATAACGTCCTGACTGCTTGCTCTGTGGCCCTGGGATTGCCAAAGTGTAAAAGGGATTGGGGGCGGTATATAGACCATCAGATTTTTTTTTTCTTTTTTCTTTCCTCAGAAAAAATAGAAGAAAATAAATGCCAATTAGCCACTCGGGAACTTGGGTTTGATCTGTGACCTACCGTCATTCGTCCTCGTACGATCCTACTTGATTAATGAATACTGCTGTCAAATTGATTAAAGTTTGTAAAACTCATCTCATATGGTACGTGACAACTAAAATATTAGCTTTACTCAACACCAAGAGTGTTCAAGAAAAATTGGCTTTGTTTGAAAAAAAGTAAAAATTTTAAGATAAGAATTTTAAGTTTTAATTTATTATAATATAAAATTATTATATGTTATGATAATTTATTACAATATAAAATTTTTATATGTTATATTATCTAAGTTTTAACTTTTCTAAACTAAGTTACAACTACAAAATGATTTTATGGAAAAAAAAAAAAGCAGCCTTAGACACCCCAACAAGTGGCTACCTTATCAGACACAAAAGGCTGGGTCCTATCGGCATGTCCACTGGTGGGCTCACCCATCTATGAGTGCCCCAAGGGGTACCCCTTGAGATTTAAAAAAAAAAAAAAGGTTATTAAAAAAAACTATAGAATGATTTGTCACTGAAATTACCATTAGAATGGCCTCAAAAGCAAAATTAGTAATTTTTTTGAAACGTTGTAACTGTAAGAAAATATTAAGGTATATATTTGCTGTTTTTTTTAAAAAAAAAATTATATGCATGAAAATTCTTTAAACTTTTTTGTCTTTTTAAAATTAAATTGCAAAACCGGAGAATCAATTGCCATGGCATGTG
The DNA here is from genome assembly GCA_946598075.1 of Artocarpus hirsutus. Lineage (NCBI taxonomy): Eukaryota > Viridiplantae > Streptophyta > Magnoliopsida > Rosales > Moraceae > Artocarpus > Artocarpus hirsutus. The sequence continues at coordinate 4,983 of CAMOHE010051462.1, forward strand.
TACTCGTTGTGATAAAGGAGAGGAGACGTTAGATCATGTTTTTTTTAACGTGACCTTGGGCAAGTGAGGTCAGTGGCGAAAGAAAGGATATTTTTCCAGTGAGGGCATCATATAAAAAAATTAGATACAATTGTTTACTAAATATGAACACACTATACATATTTCAGTGATTCAGAGAACGCAATTATAATTTTTTTATATAATGTGGGGGGCACAATTGATATTTCAAGAGCATTTTAGGATTAAAACTCAAATTTCTTTAAAATTTAAGTGGTGGTACAATTAATATTTTATAAAATTTTAAGATTAAAAGTTATTTTTTTTATAATTTAGGTAGGAGCACAACTGATTTTTTTTAAAAAAATTAAGGCCACAACTTAATTCTTACAAATTTAAGTGGGGGCACAAACGGCTTTAGCTCCACCACTGGGTGAGATATGGTATAAGTCTCTTCCATGGGGCCTTTTATTAATTGCTTCAAAGGGCCTTTTAGTGCTCTTTGTATTCATTGTGCCCGTGAAGGTAACTTGGAAGAGTTGGAGATTGTTTTTTGTATGTTGGTTTTGAAGCCCATATGTGGCGGCGTGCTTAGTGGTTCGTGAGGAAGCTGCTCTGGCTTTTTCACAAGGCTACACAAATTGGATCATCAGGACGGATGCCATAAACATGGCTCGGGCAATTCAGAGTTGCCCAACGCAAGCCCCTAAAGCAAATATCATTGGTGATATAAAATCTTACGTGAATTCGGCTGTCAGTGGCATTGCTAGCTACATACCGTGAGAGGAGAATCAAGTAGCCCACTACTTAGCCAATTTTTCTTTTTCTGATCTCTGCTTCTATTGCACGGATTGTTGTAGTCCCTTTTATGTATTGGACCTTTTGTAAGGCTAATGCTCTCCTTTTATAATTAAAGAAAATGCAATCCATGGTTCCCCCAAAAAAAAAAAAAAAAAAAAGAAGTCTTTGTATTGAAAAGTCTTTGAATTTAGACCTCAAACTCAATTTAAATGTCTCAACGTTAAAATAATCATGGTTAAGCTATAAGAAATGATGAATGTTAGTTCCAACTATTTCTTACTATAAAATCCAAGTCATTTCATAAGAAAGTTCACGCTTTTAAATCCATCAATAATAAATAAAACAGACAGAAGATTAAGTTTTGTCCAATGGTTTCAAACAAAAGATCAACAACTTTTTAAACATAGCCTCCTAAGCAAAAAAATAAAATTTTATGAATCTTTTTCGTAATTTGACTTTACTAAAAAAAAAAGATAAAAGAATTGCCCATAATAAAAATTAATTATTCTCTTTTGTATTTTTCAAGTGGCATAGAGGGGAAAAAAAGTCTTTAGTCCATCATTTTTAGGTTGCACTACTTGTGTCAATAAAATCTCTTCTTTTAAATTCATGTGTAAGAAAAAATTTTTTTGCAACTTTAATTTAAATTTTATAAAAAAAAAGAATATGATTATTATGTCTTTAATATTCACTAATCTCAAACCATAAAACACAAAACAAAAAGAAAGATTCTAAAACACTGACAAAAATAAATCCTAAAGAAGCATATATAAAATAAAATGTATAAACAATGAAGAAATATTCACTAAACTTGGTCCATATTACGGAGAAAACCCTCGAGTTACTAGACGTTTAGTCCTGTGACAAATATCACTACCTGCGTGTCTTTCTAGCACTTGTAGTCAGCAAAGACTGGAAACTCTGGTAAATAGATGTGAAGAATGCCTTACTACCTAGAGAGTTGGATCGGAGAAATCCATATGATTCAACCAAACTATGTGTTCAAGTTGAAGAAGGCACTCTATGGTTTGAAGCATGTGCCTCGAGCATAGTATGGTACTATCGCTGAATTTCTAACATAAAGTGGTTATTATATGGCACAAGCAGAATCTAGCTTATTTGTTAAAGCTAAGGAAGAAAGTGGAATTTCCCTCAATACTTGAGGGAAGTTAGTTTGATGTTGGTTTGCACAAGAATTTTAGGTTCTCCTTGCATGGCTGAGGCAAAAAAGGGTGTCTGAAAGGGCAGGGTGTGGCTGTCATGGTCATTCCAAAAGCAGTGGTCATCTTCACTTGATATCTTACAAGCGTGCTAGGCTTACTTGAGGGGACTCGTTTTTGGCAAAACAAAAAACACAAAAAAAAAAAAAAAAAGAAACAAAACAAAACAAAAAAGTGACAAAGATAGAAAGACCGTGTGGAGGTGAAGGAACGGCAAGACCCGGAGACAGAGACTTCAACTTTTCTTTAATCACTAGTGTTTTTATTTTATTTTATTTTATTTTATTTTATTTTTCATGTTTAAGACCATATTTAATCTTTTCTTTATTTTAAGCATCAACCAATTTTCTTTTTTTTACAGCCACGACATATTCTAACTATGATGTTTTGATTTCTTATTTCAATTTAGTTGATGGTTTATTTTTCTTAGTTGAATATTCTTCACTGCTCTTAATGTTTCTAAATAACATTTATGCGTCTAGTTCATTTTGTCGTATGCCATAAGTTTCATGTGAGATGGGAGTATACTTTTATCACCTATGTAATTATTAAAGGAGAACCACAAAACTTAATGAATTCTTAGTAGTTTTAATTCACATATAAATATAGTGAGTTAAAATCTAAGGTTGTTTTCCTTATATCTTGGAAGAGGCTAGTGAGAAGGTTAGGGATTCTCAACTATCGATTAGTCATGGTGAAATGAAAAATCTAGAGTTGTAGTAAATTGAATTTTAATCTATTTGACTTTGCTTTTGCTTTCTTTTTATTTTTTAGTTTATTTTCATATTAATTTTATATCTCTTCAATATAAACTTCTTTTCCAATTTCATATAAAATTAGAGTTACAAAAATTTCAAAAATTAGTAACCAAACAATCCATACTTTACTCACATGTTGTTTGCAATAACGTGCAGTTGTATAAGAAAATTCACAACATAAACCCTAAAAAGTAAAGAGAAATGCTAACAACATGCTCTTTCTTAATCTCTTTTACACCCTTTGCATTCAAAGTCTGACACATAAAAGAAAGTGAGAATAAGAGCTGCTAGCACTCCTCAAAAATGAATTTTTATATGCTTTCCTTTAGTATCATTTTTTTTTCCATTTCTTTACTTGTTGAACATAATCTAATATCTATGATCTAAATAGAACTGAAGCCTAACTTATGGCGTCACTTTATCAAAAGTTAGGCTTTTATCAAAAGTTAGGCTATAAAATTTATGTTTCAAAAGGAATGTTCCCGAAATCTGCCTCACTTTGTACATACACTAATATCGGAACCTTATGATATTGTTCGCACAAAAAATGCGCTTATACATATGATTTAAAATAATAAGATGACAGTTAAATTATGATGACCGAAAATTATTTTAATGACGCCTTTCAAGCAATTGTAAGTTGCAACGTATAAAGCACATTTGCTATATCTTGGTTTTTTTGAGTTGGATCACAATTATCATCGAATTTGGTGAAAAACACTGATCACGTATGACGAAACTCAACAAAGTTGATTCCACAGCCTGTCAAAACCAATATAGGAAAATTATGAGAAGTAAATCTAGTAGATTAGAAGCAACAAATCTAATTTTATGATTCCTAAAATAGGATCAATAATTGTAATTACACAAGATCAATCTACTGACTTAAAAAGGAAGTTTCTGATGACTATGAGGAATATATTGACTTGTAATAATTATTAATAATCTGCAGTAATCGGCGGAGAAATGTGTTGGTTGAAGGAGATCCATAACGTTCAATGTTCATATTAGAAATCAAAAGCCAATGGTATGCCCCCAAAAAAAAAGCCAATGGTATTCATATCAGATAAGGAGACGAAACATGAGAGAAAAATAAAGAGTGTCAGAAGATGAGGGAAACAAGAAGGATAGGGTAAGACTGATGTAGGACAAATAATTATGTGAAATTTAGGAAAAAATATATATGTTGATATATCTTTTTCTTGAATCTATCTTTTAATAGAAATAAGTTATAAGTTTTAAAGTAGTTTTGTTGTTATGACAATATTATTGTGACTAAAATACTATTATTCACAAGTTACGACTAAATCTTACATCTGATCATGGGATAATTTTGTTTTGACACATAAATTGTCACTCAATGTCCAGTTTTTTGAAAGGAATTCTTTTTTCTTTTGAAGGAAATTCTATATGAATAGAATCGTGAGAACAGAATTCTGAAAAGTGGTATCAAAATCAGCATTTCTTACACATAATCATACCATGTAACAGTCTATTAACTGAAGGGCTATACTACTAAATAGTGTAAAATTCAGGGACTATTGTGATATTTTTAAAGTTAAGAGAGTAACGCACAAAGAAAAAAAATTCAATAGCTCCTCACGAGTTTAATTCTATTCTTATATTTTCCAAGATTTCAATACTTTTGTTCATGATATTTTGAGGGTGGCTTATTTCCTTTAAGACATGATCAATATCTTTCTTTTAGGGGCAGAGCCAGGATTTTTTTTTTTTTTTTCAATGGGCTGTGAATTGAATAAAAATTTCTAGAAGTTTTAGAGTTCAAAAAATTGTGAATTTGTATCAAAATATAGTAGAATTTAGATGTGTACTCAAAAATTAAAATTTAAAATATAATTTAAATATTTAATAAATTTATATAAAATGTTGTAATGAAAATTAAGCGGGACAAATAATGAATAAATTTGTAAGAATTTGAGTTTTGGGGCAAATTCTTTAAAAAATGCTTGAGCTTTAGGGGATGTAGAGAAAATTCTCCAAACAGCCTGTTGAACTTAGGGCGACGGCTGCCCCTGGGCCTCACTTAGCTCCGCTTTATAGCTCAACTCGATGTCACTTCTCATGATTAGTTATGCATTAAAAATCTCCTAAAAAAAAAAAACCCATAACATATTACGTATTTTGGTCAACTGTTGATGCAAGCAAATGATTTTATTAGCTCTCCGTTTTGCTTTTCACCTTAAATGAATAATTTATTACATCAATGTGGATGGAAATGACACTTTGATCACAATTTCTTTAAATATTTTGAGGTTTTCTCTTAGTGGGAGTAGTTGAATCGCAATGAGCATCTTTGTTTTCACCTCCAACACATGATGATGACGGAGGAGGAACATCAGACTTCATGCAATTGCACTCTCCCTTGATACACCAACCTGTGAACGAAGGTTCACAAAACGATTTACAATCCTCGTCCGTAGAACAAGCTTTAACTCCTCCCATCCATGAGAGTTCCGCACCTGCAAGCATGCATAAACCAATATTTAGTGTCAATATCAGATTATTTTATACTACTTATATTTTATGTGAAAGTGTAAGAGATGGAGAGATACTAACAAGCAATGATGGCTAGTAGGACAACCAAAGGAGCTATGTTGAAAGAAAATGTCTTCATGTTTTTATTTCTAAATGTGAGTTGTCGGTTCACTAGAATTGCGATCCAAGTGGAGGATTGCACGAGAAAGCTCTTTGACCGAACATCAATTTATAGGGAATGGGGGCATAGTGTTTTACCAGGTTTCCATATAGAGTTGATAAGGTAGGAAACACACAACGCAACTCTATGTCAATAATATCCGAAACTCCTATATTGAAAAGTTATAATTAGTAATTTCAGATATAAAAATCTATCGCATCACAAAATATATCAATATCCCAGAATATATCAAAGAGCAGTCCTATTATACTCATATGGCGGGTCCCATCCGGTGGGACCCACGTGGGTCCCACTAAGATACGAGTAATGAGATACAATCTCCGTACAAATAAAAAAGCAATTTTTTTATATTAATATCCAAATATAGAAATCCGTCGCATTGGATATAAAAAGTCGATACCAAAACCGAATAGACGAGGGATATGATATATTTTCTTTTAAGATATGCGCAAAGAAATCTTTGACAACAATATCCAAAACTCTTATAATTGGAGCGTTATAATTGATAAGTTAATCAATTTTAAATAAAAAGTACACGAAATATATAAATGCCAATATGGAAATGTATACTTCTGTCCGGTTTTGGGTTGACATTAATTACATTGACTTTTTTTTATCCAAGGCAACATTATCTCCATCTTTGGATATTAATATATCTATTGATGTGGTATATTTTCGTATTTTAAATTATTTCACTTTCCCATTATAATGCTCCAATTATAAGAGTTTTGGATATTATTTTCAAAAAATTTCCTTATACATATCTTACCCTTTCTACACTGCATGGTAGTGTTACTAAACTTTGTATTACGATTAGGGTTGGCAATTCGTGTTTGCGTGCTGTGTTCGTGACAACACGTTTATAACATGACACGATTATACTAAACACAAACATGACACGATTAATAAACATACCTAAAATACAAACACGGACACAACATGCTTCTAAAATACAAACACGGATACAACACGCCTCTAATACGTATAACACGACAATTAAAAAAATTAATATTTAATTTTTTTGCTATATAATTTTTTTACACAATTAAAAAAATAAATATTTAATTTTTTTACTGTATAATTTTTTTAAAACCAAAATAAATTAAAAAGCTTTAAATATTAATGTAAATAATATAATAATTTTTAATTATTAAATATTTTAAATTGTATTTTTATTTTTTCCTCTAATTTTTAAATTATAAATCTTTTAAACTATATTTTTATTTTCTCCTCATCAAAGAAAAATAGCTTCAAAGTGACAAACGGCTTTCATTTGTAATGCAGGCTTTGAAAGAGAAACTGAGGCTTTATATTAAAGAATAGTTGAGAGACATCTCATTTCACTTTCGATGTGGGATTTTTGGTGTCAAAAGCCAAAAATCATAATAAATATAATAAAAGCTATTATTGAATATCAAATGGCAACTTAGCGTCGTAGTAGCAAGCGCAAGAAATGCACCCTTAGGTGCAAGGTTTGAAACTTGAACTTGCAAATTTTTAATTTTTTTTTTATTTTAAGTTTGAACGTGCTATAAACGTATGGGTTGTGTCGCGTTGACATGCTTACTGCATGTTTAATTAAGCGTTTAAGTTTGAATGTGCTATAAACGTATGGGTTGTGTTGTGTTGAAATGTTTAATGCATGTTTAATTAAGCGTGTTAAACGTGCTAGCACGAATCCAACACGTTTATTTTCATGTTATTCGTGCCAACGCATTTATAGCCCAATTAATATACGTGCAAGTCAAACCTATTTTTATCGTGTCATTTTTGTATCGTGTCATCATGCCATGTTCAAAATTACCGGCTCTAATTACGATCAAAGCTTATGCAATGTGTAATGAGTAAATAGCTAAAAGTGGACGTATATAGATTTTCATATTGTAATTAGATATTTCAAGGGATAACATATTTTCATAGTTGAGATTGACTAACTTACTAATTTTAACCTATCTAATTAACGTCCAAATGTGTCAAAACAAAGCGGTCGTAGTACAGATTGAGAATCATATTTACAAGGAGATGATAAAAACAAACAAGAAGAATTAGTAAAATAAAAATGTCAAAGAGATAAGAGGAATAATAAAAATAAAAAGGAGTATTTTTAGATTTTAAAATGCAAATAGTAAAATTAGGCTATAGGAAAAGACAAGTTCAATATAAAAATGGCAATGTGTCGAAAATCCCTTATGTGTTTTGTTACACAATCTTGATTTCAGTTCATTCGATAACTTAATTGAACATTTCACTTATGTGTTTTGTTACACAATCTTGATTTCAGTTCATTCAATAACTTAATTGAACATTTCACTTCCCAAGCATACAATCGGAAAAAATAGATTTTAAGTTCTCATATTTGCAAAGGTATTTGAGTGAATTAATTAAACCCCCACGATCATTTCCAATAAATTATTACAAGTTGTCTTAAATTGACAAAATATTTTCATTAGCAATTTGAGTAAAAGACCAACTAGCAAAATAATTCTAACAAAATAATTGTACAACAAAATTACATAAAAAAGCAAGACTAATACCTGCATTAAAATTTGACACATAATATTGTGGTTTGAAAAATAGACAAAAGATGAGTATTTAATCTATTCAAATATGTAAGATTCACAAAACAATAGGAGAACCAAAACCGACGTCGAATTTTGCACTTATGACATCGTTGCGTTTGATGTCGGTTGAGTAGTCATACTGGTTGCTTGTGATCATCGAAAAGTTAGGATTTGCAAGATCCTAACCACACCGTGATCTAATTTATTTTTAATTTTGTATTTCAAATCTCGAGCCTCCCTATAGATCGAGAGGTTGGTATGACACTTTAAAATTTATTCGTGCTCAAAGGTTTCAATGAACTATTTGGTGAGTATGCAATATGGCATCGCATAGCACACTTTAACATAAAATTAGACATGCTTTTTTGTTTTTAGAAACATTCCTTTTAAAATTATTTGTACTATAGATGAGACTCCTACTTATCTGTTTCTTGTAGTATGTTTTTCTTCTAGCCCTGAATCCCTTATCCTTTATCCAAAACAATTATGCGTAAACACCCATTATGAGTGTGTATGAATAACTTTATTTTATGCTATTTAGATTTTAACATATTCGTAAGAATTTGGGTCATTTTATTAAATCGTATTTCATTTCATCAAAAGGCTTCTAAAAAGTGTTATTTCTATTACAAGAATTAATTGTTCAATTAAATCCTCATAAGATTTAATTTTTCTTAATAGCCTTTAATTCGTATTAAGATTGTTAATTAATTAATTTAAATAATTAATCAATTATAATATCATTACTAAGTCTATATTACCTCAATTAACTAAATTAAAAATTACATAAATTTATGGTTCTTTAACTAAGTTCCGATTAACTATTTTTTAATTTATTTAGTAGGCTTGTAATTGGTTCAAAGTTCATTAAGCCCAAAAACAATCCAAAGAGGTTTTAGACCTCACATAGTCAAAACTTTGACCTAAGTGGCTCTTGGACAAAGGCGGGCATTGGACTTATGTCTAGCATTGTAATACTAAGAATTAACCATATCAGGTTTTCACAATAGCCGTTTGAGCGTTCACTTAAAAAATGTTAAAGTTTTGTAACTAAAGTTACACTTGAACTATATTTATATATCTCAAAGTTTTGAATCAAAATCGCACTTTAAAATGGAGCTCGAAAATGGTAAAACACTAATTTAAGGCTTATATAGTTTTCTGTAAGTGCTATAATTTTTTTATCTATCAAAAACTAGAATTATGTACCTACATGAATGTTTGTTTATAAAATTAGTACCGAGAGGTACTTTTCAGTAAGTTATAAAAAGTTACTTACGACCCATTGATTAGTAAAAACAATCTTTGTTTGTACAAGCTTTACTTAACGTGATCCTAATTTCTTGTAGGATGGTGTTTAACTGAACCACTTAAATTATTCTTTCTAATTGTAGGTTGGACAGGGGATATATCATTTTAACATCACGATAGCAGGGTCAGTTTGGTCTGATACTAACTTAGAAGTGACCATCCATAAATAGCCTTTGATCTCTAGAAAGTTATTTTATTCTCTTAAACTTTTGCTACTTCAAAAATCATTGTAAGGATCCATGTACTTATTCTCATTGAGATTCTCATCTTCTAGAATCTCTCCTTCTTTCACCATGACCTAATGGTCAGTTTCTTAATGGGTTGCTTATAGACCCTAAAAATATGCATGTTTATTATATGTTGTATAGTACTTGTAAGTCATATCACATTTATAGTACATACAATAGGCATAAAATTTATAATTTCATATCATAAAATTGCTAAACATTTTAAGTTAGCACCCATTACATATCATAGACCGTTGGTAAGTTTGAAACCTTACACGTCTCCAATAGGTCACATTATATAAAGTTGTTCCTATCAGAAGTTTCATTCATAAAGCTTACTTCTTACATTATTGTCACATACACTTGCATAATAGTATAGAGTGGTACACCAATTAATAACCTCATAGTGGTACGTTACCTATTTAATTCTCTACATCGTCTCCAGATTGCATGCTAAGATCCTTTGCATGGAACAAGGCTGAAAAGCCTCGCTTGGCAAAATTCTTGAATATGCTTCGTGGAAGGCACCCTGATCTTAGCATCTTTGATGGTATTCCTTTGAAAAAGACTACGCTCCTCTGTTATTTGTTTATCCTAAATGGAAGTCTTGGTAATAGATCTCTTTTAAATCATATGATATAACACCATATATCCTTATCGAGATTCATACCATAAGTGTTGATCATCTCAAAGTGTTGATTCATGTAATCATGCATTTCTATGTGTTGCCTTGCTTGTCTGAAATGTTGGCACCCAGTATAGCTCCCCGTGATATGATGAGTCACGGCAACTAAGCTCAGGATCAGGCCATTAGGGGATATCCTGAACTGTGCAAGACTTATAGATTGTTTGGTTGGTCCATTGTGCAAAAGGTGACACCTATTAGTCAATGTAACTTAATAAACATAAAGTAAATCTAACATACTTAGATTATGGTAAAGCAGAAGCATGATGACGTTGTGTAGGACGATAAGATACTGACCCTATTAGCGTGGTTGCTGCTTAAACTACATAATCTTATACTTCAACATATCTTAACGTAATATAGCATTTGCAAGATTTCTTGCTCAAATAATAAGGTAATAAGCACAATTTTCAGATTATACAATTAAGAAAGTTAGATTTGATAATGCTAATAAATTTACATCTCAAGATTTCAGTGATTATTATATGTTAGTTAGGTTTATTGTATGAGCACTGTGCTCATATATATACACCAAATGTTCTGATTGAATTATTGATCAAGCGCCTTCAACTTGTTGCCAGATCATTAATAATAAGAACAAAGCTTCTTATTTCTATATAGGGTCAAGTGTACATATTGTGGTGTTAATTTGCATCAAACTAACTACTTACCACAATAACTCCCCATTATAACTAGCATTTTGTCAAATGCCAAATGTTTTCTAAGAATTTTTGGTTTGACGGTGTATGTACAAATTGTTTTATTAGAATGCATAAAGATGGGCCCCAGAAAAGACTAGGAATATATATTGGATACGAATATCTTTTTATCATAAAAAATCTTGAGCCTCAAACTAGTAATTTTTCACAACACGTTTTGCAGACTGTCATTTCAATGAAGCAGTACTACCAACACTGAGCGTGGGGGGAAGACACAGTTTGAAAAGGAGATTATATGGTGTTAACCATCTTTGTAATATCTTAATTGTTACACAAAACAATATGAGTTAGAATTGCAAACAATTATACACTTATAAAACATAGCAAATCAAATATAAGAGGTGTTCATGGATATAAAAAAAGTGACTATATCATATATACCAGTTGTAAATGATATTGCTAGGATCGCCCAAAGAAAAAATTAAAAATATAGCCACACTGTTGAGTCTAATGAGACATTAATAATGTGTGTAGTCTATTATTAATTATAAAATCTACAAGATCTTTTGCCACGAAAGATAATGACAAGATGTGGGAATTATATGCCTTGAGTACGACCAATGAGTCATAAAACAAAGTCTCACTCATGGCGTACTATTTAATATTGACGGAAGTTCTAGGAATTTCCCCCACAGAGTTAAGAAGGAAAGCCCAACAAGCAAAACAATATTTAAGTCAAAATTCGTCTTCTCTATAAAGGCCTATAATAATAGATTAACTTGAAAAGCATGTACCATTGATTTGCCAGATTAACTTGAAAAGCATGTACCATTGATTTGCCAGATGTCATTGCACTGATATGAGAGAAAAGACCGTTGCTTTTCCTTGTTTTCAAAGGAATTTGATGGCCAACGTATTATGCTTTGAACGATGAGTTGGTCGTTTCTGATTGGGTATAAACTAGATTCGTTATTTTCTTCTTCGCTTCACCAAATCAATTAAGATTGGTGAATATCTCCATTGTTCTTATTTAAAGAATAGTTGACTATTGTTTTGTCGTTTATAGTGGATTATGATCTACTTTTGTTATTAAAGGCCATTCCAAGCAAAAAAAATTAAAAATACAAATAATAAAATAAAAGCCAAATAAAAAGGGTTGGTTTTTCTTTTCTCCTCTTCTAAAGAATTTAATTTTTTTTTTGAAAATTTAAAGAATTTAATATTGATCAAACAGTTTTATTATATATTGAGGTCTTGAGTCTCTCGACTGTTCTTTTTCTTTGTGTTTATACGTACATATATTCTTTTGTTATTTTTTTATGATCTCGCAATTATTAAATTCTATTAAATCCAAGTAGCTCTCTTACTTTTCGTCAACAAAAGGAATAAAAAAAAAAAAAAAAACTCTCCCTCTTCTTGACATGGACAAAGATAATTTTTATATTTTTAAAATTCTCACTGAAATTTTAAAACTTTTAAGATCCCAAACTTTTATTTTGGGTCACAAATTTTTTTCATAAAAAATGATATATTAAAAAAATATAAACAAAGATAAGGTTGTTTATATTGTGTGTGTGTGTGTGTGTATGGTCGTATTTAATTTTATTATTTACAATTATTGAAAAAAATATTGGTGAAATATCCAAAACTTTCAAAAGGAAATCGATGTATAAATCGAAAGCTAATATAATACACACACCTGTGCACGCGCACATATATATTGTTAGCTAAATAGTAGAGTTTATCTTTCTGTTGTACACTTCTTAAATTAGCATGTTATGGTATAATTATTGCTCGGATGATAATAAAATCCAAATTGTGTTTGAACCTTATATATATACAAGACTTTATTTTAGTATTGAGATTTTTATTTAATAGGTACATATGAAGTTTCTATGCACAACTTATTTATTATCATACCCTAATATCAAAAAATATAAATATATATAGTCTTAAAACAAATGTTTAACAACTCCAACCAGAATCCATCTCTGGCTAAGCGTTCAAATACACTGTCACTACCATAAAAGAAAAAAAAAAGCTTCAAGTGTTTTACAATTTAATTAAAACTAAAAGTTAAAAACAATTTTATAACATTTAAAAACTTTATATTATAATATATTTTTATTTTATACTATAATATGTTAAAGTTTTATATTATAATAATCTTAACTATATAATTAACACGGGGTTAGTAAATGCAGCCAGGACAACAACACCATCACATCCATGCTTTTGTGGATGCAATAAAGTTACCAAATTAGCTAATCAACATTTCGAAAAAAGAAAGAAAAGAAATAAAACCACTAGTCATTAGTAAATTGACAGGCAGATTATAGGGTTCAAGTGTTTTGCGCGTGAATGCAGCTGATTTGTATCTCTCAACGAATGAACAGGTTCCACGTCAACAGCATCTTGAAAACTTCCACGTTGTTGATGTTGATCAATAATAAGATACTTATAAATTCAGTGCCTAATAAAAAACGGGAAAAAAAAAAAAAAGAAAGTTATAATGGTCACAACAAACGATGGATGAGCCAAGACTTGTAGCCGTTGAGCTAAAGCCTAGCTTCTAAAACCAACCCTCATTTTTTTTTTTTTTTGGCAGAAGTGTAAGGATAAATAATTTTTAATGCACGGTAAGAAACTTTCTATATCACCAACATTACAAATGGGTATGTCGGTTTTTTTTTTTTCTTTTTTCTTTTTCTTTCCTTGAGGGAAACCAATCGGTGCATTTAAATATCCCTTCAATCAACAGATTTTTTTGCAGGCCACTACCAGACTTTTAGAATTACTTATATTTGTCTTTAAATATTAGTTTCCCTTTTTTTACATTTGTTTTTAAAATAAATTTGGCTTTAAAAAAAACAGAAATTTAAATTTGCATTTTTTAATTCCCCAATTTTTATTGAAATTATTGTCTAATGTACCATACGAATTTTCGAAACGTAAAGAGTTTCATACCTTGGTTTTTTGGGACATTAAATGAAGATTTCGTTAAAGCTGTTGTTAAATATGCATAGTGTAATCTCCGTTATTTGTACTAAATACTCCGTAATCATTATTTTCTTTTTATTTTTCTCGACTAAATACTCCGAAATCGTTATTTTCTTTTTATTTTTCTCTACCAAATCTTTCTCTCGCCTATTATTTCTTCCCCAAGTGAGACGACTTTTTGTATTTGAAAGAAATTAATATTGTACCACAAAGTGTTCATTTTCAATGTTTGAAAAATGGTAAAATTAACTATCATCATGATTATAGTATAAAGATATCTCTATCACCATGTTATAAATCTTGTTTGGCCATTCAAATGATTCAATCCTCCCCCAAACTTTTGACAAGAAAAAACTTGCCAAAACAGTGAAAACATGGCACAATTTTGATGGTACAAAATTGGGGCGGGACCCAACAAGCTATCTAGCTAGGGAAGTAGAGGCTCATTACTGGTCAATATACAAGGAAAGGAATCCTATATAGTTGATATTCATGAGTTCATGAATTTTAGCATTGTTAAATTTTACAAGAGCGACGACGCAAAAGATTCTACCAAATATTTGATAGAAGAAAAATGACCTTTACTCTTGGACTACTACCACTTAAGAGTTGAATTCAAAACAAATTAATACTCCTTGGTGCATCCGCAATTCTTATTTTGCAATTCTTGTCATAGAACAAGTGCTATATATTATATTTTCATGGTGAGAAGAATCTTTGTGATAAGGTATGGAAGTACTTTATCAATCATAAATGTTTATGAACGGTACAAATAACTAGTTATTTTTTACCTTTTTCTTCAATTTTCCCTTCTCTTTAATATAAATATCAGAAGAGAATGATGTGGTGCTCACAGAAGGCTTAAAACCCGGATCGTTTTATTGTTTCTTTTTGTAAAACACTTTTTCCCAATCAAAACGTTTTTTTAGGATTTCTGAAACTTTTTTTATCTTTTAGGCTTCTAGAATGTTTTTTCTTTTTTCTTTTGAAACTTTTTATTTATTTTTTCCTTTTTTTAACATGTTTGTTTCTTTTCCAGTAATATATATGCACATATATATATACACACATACAATAAAAGCTCCGGAAATAGAAAATTATAGCCTTATCCATTCTTTCTAGTTTTTCCATATTTTAATGTAAATTTTTGGATATAGCAGCCGTGCCATGATTGATGAATTGTGTTTTACTCACCATATAGGGTTTAGTCATTGGTCAAGGTTTTGAAAGTCATCTCAAGGGCCCTAAGGCGTCTGTGTTCATGTCTTATCACCTGTCTATCAAAGATTTAGATTTGGCATATCACCGAGTGGTGAGGGACAATTCTAGTTGTATCAATCACATTATATATCATGAAAACTACAGGTACCACTATTATTATGATTTGAATCTAAAACATGTAGGAAAAAAGCAAGAATTATATATATATGATTTTTTTTTTTTTTTTGCATTTTGGTTATAGCCTTATTATTTATAAAATAATATAATCCAGTTTAAAAAAAGTATACTAGGACATATTAGACTAGACTTATAGTTTTGTAATTAATAGGATTATAATTCCATAGGGTTAAATAGGCTTGCTCTATACATATTCTACGGTCCTTCCAGGAGGACCATTATACAACGTAACATGTAAAAGTAAAGAATATAACATAATAGTTATTAAACGTAATATCAACCTTGAAAAGGTGTAACACCAAGAAATTTACACTTTCAAGCATAACAAAAACTATGTTACACCTTTTCAATATCAGTGCTACTTTCAATGAATGTCATGTATATTTTTTACTTCTATATGTTATGACAGATGTGCATATCTATATATACATACATATATATATATATGTATATTTATGAACTTGTTTTCAATAATTACATTTTTATTTTCTAGTAGTTGCATTTCTAATAAGGGTATATTCAAATAACATTTAACGATAGGGTATGATAAGAATTCAACCTAATTAATTATCATAATTTTTTTGGTCTACCATCCATTTCTTAACGAACATTAGATTTATAACAAATAGCTAACAATAACAGTACTTATTGAAAACGTAGCCCTGAAAACCACATCATATATATATACACACATATATATATATATGCGTGTATGTATGTAAGACTACAGCTGCCCATGATCGAGCACATACATGTCCTTAGTATCTAGAGGCAATAATACCATGGTCAAAATCTCAATCCGATTTTCATGAGCAAATAACATACACATGCACTTGTTATTATTAAAGAAAGTGTGGAAAATTGGCTTCAATAATCACGTGGTGAGCGGTGTGGTTTTTGACCTTATGAAATCTCGCCCCTTTCATTGTGTTAATTTTTTCTACTGAAGAAAGCTGTCTCCTCTAGCGTATATAAATTATATTCTTATTGCTACTTTCTAGTCATTTATAAGGTTTACTAGAAGATCATAAGATTTTTTTGGATACGTCATATCCTTAAACAAGGGGCTAAAAGGAAAGAAAATTAAAAGCTCGTTCCAACTTTAGGATAAGATGCATGCATTTGTATATCTTGCAATAACGATTGATTGCATATCCTTGTCAAAGAATCAAAGTTAAAGTTACTACATGAATGAAAGATTAGACCGAGACCAAACAAATCACTTTCCAAGTATAACATTAGCTAGGGAAGAGCTAGCTATATATAGCAAAACCAGAATTTTCAAGTATACACGTGGCGGTATAAACTTATTAATTAATAACGCATATAAAATGTGATTCAAGGCCTTCATATGATGAAAAAAAATGAAAAGAATTAAATATGTAACACATTGAGAGTGACTAATAGTAATTAATGAATATCATTGACCAAATCAAACTTATAAGGAAAGGAAATTATATTAACTAAATATTAGAGTCTCTGGCTGGATTTAGCTTATATGTCCCCTTTTTTTGTGTATCTTTATACAAAAAGAGAGATCACTTGATTCTTAATTGGAGAAAACAGTCACTAATACCTTCTTTTTTGGCTAACAATTAGTAGTTAGTAGTTAACATTATTGATATTTCAAATTCATAATATTGGCCACAACAGGTTTTTAAAGTCCTCTCATTGAATTGCTTCAACAGTTAAATTGCCATTTTGTCGTTGCTTAGTCAGAAATTAGCCGGGAATGATTACTGAAAAAAAATCCAGGAATTAAGTACCCCGAGTGTTAGTAAAATATCACGTTTGTCCCTATATTTTTTATAATCCAACAATCCCAAAGTTGTTCCCTAAGTTTTTTAAAAGCATTAAGATATAACCATTTAACTGAATAATTTTTTCAAAATGACATAAATGCCCTTAATAGCCAATATCTAAACATTATCTTAAATATTAATAAACCAAGAAAATTACAATTCAAAAAAAAAATTTTGAAAACTTTTGAGCCTGTTTGAGAATATATATATATATATATATATAAATAAAAGGGCAAACTAAACATTTGAATTACAAACACTATAATAAAAAATTTTATGAGAGAAATAATGTAGAAAACTTGATTTGGACCGAAACTTGTTTTTGTTCGAATCTATATTTCCAGAGGGGCTCAAACATGTTAGATTGGTCTGGCACCACTTTGAATTTTGTTCTCTCGCTGTCTACAATGCATGATTAGTCAGATTTATACTTGCCGGATTGGCATGCAACATACCAAATTTAGTTTCACTATTTTAATAAACTAAGTTCTATTATTTTTTTATATAAATCTAAAACGTATCGGGTCCTATTAGTCTAGTCTTATGTCAGACACGATTGGTCAGATTTGGATTTATAATCAGACCGGTTCGGCTCTACCCTAGATGTTGCGTCTTCATCATACTAACTCGCTGGTTCTTCTTTATATATACTAGATCTCATCCTGCGTTGTCTATCACCTCATACCCGCAGTCCATTCCTTCATTACCAAAACCCTCTTGTTTGGCTCTTTTTCTGTTTTATTGCCTTCACTAATGAGGTCATTGACTGATAATAACTCTATGAAAATAAATTTATTGTGCACTTTTTATGCATTTAAGAGGCTAGTTTTAGAGATTTTTTAGTTTTAATTTAATTTATTTAATTTTAGTTTAGTTTGAATTTATAATTTAGGTTGTTTTAATTTAATTTTAGTCTGTTTTATTTATTTGTCATTAGTTTTATTTCATTTAGTTTCCTTTGTATTTATTTTTTTATTTGTGTAAGTTAATTAGGTGTGGTGGGCAATTATTGGTGCTTAAAAAAGATAAAAATGAGTAAAAATTCGAATTCTCATCATGAATTTCAGCCGTTGAATCACATCTGCAGATTTGCGCGTGCATGGCAACCCAAGTCAAGGGCTCGTCTATTAGCGTGGGACCCCACATAAAGCGACTTCTCAGCCAGCCTGATTCCAGTGCTATGCGTGTCAAATACTTCTCGTGTAACCCGTGTTTAACTCTAGCCGGGTCTTGCCACGTAGTACGCGTAACCCAACGGCCATTGATTCTGCGCCATGTGGACTGGCCGCATCAGAGCTGCAAATGCTTTTGATGAAAGTGGCGATCGGGTTGAGGGTCATTTTTACATAAACTAATCCAATATTAGTCTATTTATTGACATAAATAAGTTAAAAAATCTTAACACTAATATAGTCATTTTTGACATAGGTTGACATTAACATGACCCATATTAACTCGTTTCTTATACAGTCTATTAAACGTCAATGACCTGCGATCTATCAATGACCCGCGACTTATCAATGGCCCATAGTAACCCATACTAAGTCATGCTTTTTTTAGCTTTGAATGTGCACTAATATAACATAAAAACAAGGGTAAAATGAATTTTTTTCAAAATCAAATAAATTTCATACTATAACGACAAAAAATTAAGTCCTAAATTTTTTTAAAACATCTAATAAAATAGCGACTCCAATACTAACAAAATAACAAGTCTAATAAAATAACAAATCCGAAAAAATAAAAAAGTTTAAAGTCAATAAGTTAAAACAATCTTCTTGTTGTTTAAGAGTGAAAATGAATTTAATTTAAAACTTAGTCTAAGATTAAGTGAGTTAGAGTTTTGTCTAATGGATAGATTTGATAATGTGAGAAAATAGTTTAAAAATATTTAAATAACTAATTACGAGTTAGACGGGTCATTTTAGTGTTATGCAAGTTGACCCAAACATGACTCATTTTTTGGCTGGTGATCATTTTCAAGTTGACACTTAGATAACCTATGGTTAATTTTTTTGACCTTAATCCAAAAAAAATGTATCGGATTCGTGTCGTGTTGTCGTGTCATAACTCTTATTACCTGCTATATATAAGAGGAAAAAAAAAAAGAGCAAATTAGACTTTTTTCGTATACACTAACTCAAGTGGGGAGCGCCATGGTGCCCAAAATCTAGTGCTATGGAACTCGAACGCGAATGGGAAAATTTTTCAGCTCCAAATTTTTGTATTTTCTCAAGAACTATAAATAGGACACTTTTAGGTTATTTAGGAGAGGCTTAATCCCCAAAATTAGAGATTTGTGAAGAAATATTTAGGCAAATTTTTATTTTTATTTTTAGTTTCAAGATTTTATTTTTAACAAATTCAAGATTGAAGACAAATTGAAGGACAAGAAGAGGAGATTGAAGATTAATGAGTCAAGCTTGGAGAATTGTGACACCTCTGCACAGGTTTTTCTTTCCAAATTTGTTATCTTTATATTTTTGTTATTTAAGATGTTGAACTCTTGATTTGTGTTATTTTAGGGCTACGAAATTACCAATCCTATCTTAATTTAATTTCTTTTATTTTTGTTTTCAAAGATATATTTTCTCTAAAAGTGTATAATTCATGATTGTTGTTGATTTACAGTTCTTAATGCTCTTAATTGCTTAATCACCAATTAATTGTTTGAAGACCTAATTTGAAACCCCAAAAAGAGATATTTACGAATAGCTTGTTGTTAAATTAACTATAAGGTGCATGTGACATCAAGCGATAGTAAGTTTACATGCTAGAGATATTTTTAATATTATCTCCAAAAAGAATATTAACTAACTTAGGGTTTCTTGTTTTAACACATGATTTATAGGCAATGTTAGTAAGACTAATGAACTAAATTAGATTAGTTTTGGTAAAATGGAATGTCCTAATCTTTTATTTATTTGAGTAGTTTCTTTTATGTTTTGTTTCATTATTTTTTCTATTTTATATGTGGTTGTTCAAATAATTTTAAAGTTAACAAATTTCATACTTGACTAATTAAATGCAATTCACGTAGAAACGATACTTTCTCATCACTTTATTACTTTTTGTGATTGTGTAGAGGAAGACATCTATTTTTATGTTCTTTTAAAAAAATTCATTTTGTTTAATTATTAAAATGACTAAAATAAGATTTAAATAGCTAGTAATTATTGAGAACTTTTTTGCTATTTCAAAATTTTAATCACTTAAAAGGATAGTTTTTTATACTTTAATCATAAATACTAAGGTTTATAAGTTTGGGATGGTTTAATAATATAGTAAATACTATTTTGAATAATTAAAAAATATAGGGGAAAACTTTATATAATTTGATAAAACTTAAGGGGTATTTTTAAATATTTTCTATTGATCAATCTTATTTGACCTCATAGGGTTATAACTTTATTATTAACAAAACAGTAAGACACAATCTAAAAAATACATTATATACTAAATTGAAGACTATAATTTTATGAGTAGTAAGGTTATAATCTCATAAAAGATGAGGATGAAAGGGATTTTTTTTTTTTCTATTAAAGTTGTCTTAATCTAAGTCATGAACTTATTAGCGGCTTGAATGCTGATCAGAGCTAGCCAACAGCTATATATATAGGGAGTATATATGCATGAATTATGGATACGGACACAGCAATGTTACTGTTGCGAGGTCTAAGGTAGCGTCATTGGGCATGTACGTGGAAGCATTTCGTTGGCGACAGCTTATATACGTTGCCAAAAAGGAAGATAAGCCCATAGATACAGTGACAATGATGTGCAAATTCTTCATTTCACATGTTACCTTGTGTAACGGTTTGAGAGACAGATTTTCCAGCAGAAAGGAATTGAAAGACAAATGGATAGATCCTGGTGGACTAATCTTCAGAAGAGACTGTTTATAGAATGTTTTGTATTTGAGCAATTTTTTTTGTTTTTTTTTGTTTTTCCTTATGAGTAATATAATTAGAATTGTTTGTTCACCTCAAGAATTATATTTTAAAAAAATTGCCATTTTAAAAAAATTGCCGTGGATTTAGGTTATAACTTCGTAGAAAAAATTAAAATAAAAATTTAAAATTTTTATGAGAGAAAACGTTAACAAAATGGTTTGAATTGTGGTTGGCTCTAACAACAAACAGAATATTATCGATGGGCTTAAAGCAGTCATTCTAATACCTTTTTCTATAAAAAGAATAAATATGTAAATTCCACCCAAATTCTCCAAATTGCACTTGAATTAACAAAGTCCAGTGGAAAATGTCACAATACACTTGGTAAAATTATTGTTCGATTGATTAATATCAAGCTTACAACTTGTTTGATAAAAAGTAATTCTAACTATTATCTTAATTATAAATAGTATAAAATTTTTATATGTTATAATAAAAAAAATCACTATAATATAAACTCTTATATATTATAATAAAAATAGTTTTAACGGGGTCCTATTAATTAACTTGGAAAAAGGCGATTGGGGTAGTCAAAATTAGGCGAAAAGAAAAATATGACCTGACGTTTCTTGCACTTTTAACCAATCAACGCTTACCAGGACGCGGTAACCGTCATAAGTCAATCGCAATTAAGCGACTGAAATGACCAAAATAGCCATGAGGGTTTTACTCAGTTACGTAATGTTATCTTGCATGCCGCCTGCGTGATCTGTCACTGACTATGAAGAGATGTGACTGCTGACTAATATTGAGTGACGTTATCTCGTCACAATAAATAAATAAATAAATAAACGAAGGATAAAAAGGGAGCTCTCGTGAAAGCATACACATTTTCATGGACAGGTAAATACTGCTATTTTATCGATTAAATTAACTTTTTAATACAATGTCTTAATATGTGTCTATATTAAAAATTTGTAAATGCATATTTTTTTATCATCATAAATTAAATCGTTGAAAAAATTAATCTGATGATTGAAATATTAATATTTATTAGTAGGCAAAATCATAAGTTTTGGCTAATAAAATAAAGTACTTTTTCACACCGGCATTCTAAAGAAATTAGAAAGAGAAACTTAATTGTGAGACATTTAATTTTGTATTTTTTGAGACATTTAATTTTGTATTTTTTCCTGATAAGTTGACACGTCTCTTGAAAGGAGAACAAAGGGCGGTACCAAACTCCATTGACAAACATACTTCTTTTCTTGCCTCCCTTCTTTGCTATTTATATATCAACACTCGCACGTATCCTAAAAGCCACATCCTTCCATTGTTTTTCTTAGCTCTCTTAGGGAAATAGTCCTAGAAATTTCTACAACTGTCCTCTCTTCCATAATTCTTCTCCAGCCATATATAGGCTTTTTTTTTTTTTCCTTTGAAATTATGAATTCCAAAACTTGTGGATATAAGATGGGGAAAACTTCCTGTTGTGACAAAGATGGACTGAAAAAGGGTCCATGGACACCGGAGGAAGATCAGAAACTCATTGATTACATTCAAGAACATGGGCATGGGAGATGGCGAACCCTTCCCAAGAATGCAGGTAAAGCAGATAGTACTGTTAATTCTTTCCATTTTTGATCGGTACAATTTCATATACATGTTTTACAGTATTTGTAAATGTAGTTCAAACCATAAAATTATGATTGATACCAACTTTACAATGTTTTTTCCAATAAAATTTGAATTTCAAATGAATGGTTCGAAGGTTTAGTTTGAACATTTCCAAATGCCCTAATAGATTTAGGCTTTCCTTGGAAACAACTTAATACGTTTTCTATTTAATCCTTATATTGAGTGAAATAAGGATAGAGACACTTTAAAGAGATGTTTATGAGAAACAAATCGGTAGTTCTTTTCAGAAGATAATAAAACGGAGAACGAAAAAGTTACCAAGAAAGTTAATATAAATATAATTTGTTTTACAAAAAAGTTTCAACGCATAGTTGTTTGTGAAGGAGTTTCATGATAATTGAATTATTTATGAATCCTTTTTTTATAAAAATTTATTTGTGAGTACTTCCATTTTATGGACGCAATAGTAGTTGAAGTAAACTACTATTTCATCTTAGAAGTAATTAACTTTGTTTTTGTTTGTTGATAGGACTGAAAAGATGTGGCAAAAGTTGTCGGCTTCGCTGGACTAACTATTTGAGACCTGACATTAAAAGAGGAAGGTTCTCATTTGAAGAAGAGGAGACCATAATTCAACTTCACGGTGTCTTGGGAAACAAGTGAGTACCTTTTCCCACTTTGATCACCATGCACTTCTATTCCTAACAATATATACTATTCCTTCAACTCCCCCATCCCACCCACAACCCCCCGCCCCCCTTTTCTTTTTGCATTCAATTTTAAATTGTTTCCATAATCGAATAAAATAGTGAAATTAAATATATGCTAGCTGGCTAACAATGTCTAAGATATTGTAATTTGTGTACTTGGACAAAGACTACCTAGCTACTTCATAGACTTTGCTTTAGATTAAGGCCTATTTTTAAGTCAATGGTTTTAGTTGTCTCATGATTTATTCAACTCCCACATATGTTGAAATATGATCCATACATATATATATATATATATATATATTGTAAAAAAGTATCCGAATATTCTTCTAAAATTTTGCTATATTATCTAATTAAATAGCCCTTTTGTTGGTCTCCATCATAGGTGGTCTGCAATTGCTGCTCGTTTGCCAGGAAGAACAGACAATGAAATCAAGAATTATTGGAACACTCACATAAGAAAGAGGCTATTGAAAATGGGAATTGATCCTGTGACTCACACCCCACGTCTTGACCTTCTTGAACTCTCATCACTTCTCAGCTCAACTCTTTACAATCCATCATCTCATTATTTTCAAAATCTGATTGGAAATCTGGGACCACTTGTTAATCAAAACCTCCTCAACTTGGCCACAACACTCTTATCTTACCACCCCAAAATTACTAGTACTAGTACTAGTACAACATTTATTCCACAACAAAATGTTCAAGAAATCAACCACCCTATTAATGTCCCTGAAAACCATTTCCAAGCTTTCCAACCAAATTTTCATGCTTGCAAAACATCAAGCACTTCCAATACTAGTACCTTCCCTAGTTATCTAAACGAGACGCAATTCGTGCAAGCGAAAATGGATCCATTGTCTCAAAGCCTCACTAATAGTGCTAGTTGCCCGGATAATTCTTTGAACGATATTTGGCAAGCTAGTGTTGGAGAACAAGCTTTGTTCACTCCTGCGGAGAGCTATGTTGCCGTGGCAAGCACAAATGACTATCCAGATTCGACTAGGTCGGCATCGATTTGCAATTCTTTGCCGCAAGACCAGGATTACGTTTCTTGTAATGTTCGGAATAACATCGCGAATATGAGCTTCAGTTCGCTTCTATCAACACCTTCGTCTAGCCCAAATACCTTAAACAATTCTCCATCAACCACTTATCTGAATAGCAACAACACAACAACTCATGAAGACGAGAGGGATAGTTTCTGCAGCAATATGTTTTTGTACAATGATTTAGTGAATTACGCCTTAAACGGCAATGAATTTGTGTAACCATACGACGGTGTGCAGAATGCGCGCAGCATGATCAGCACTCATTTTAAAGTTTATTGTTTTTCTTTTTCTTTTTCTTTTTTCTGATTGATTATATGACAATCCAACTTAGTGATTTTGATAATCAGTAACATATGCTACAAAATCTCATGCATACAAGTCTAATTTTCTCCATCTATGTTAAATATGTGACATCTATTTATTTATTTATTTATCTATGTCAACAATACACATACAAGAAATAGGACTTCTGTTTCTTTTCAATCCGAGTAAGGAAATTGAACAGAAAGATTATAGAAAAAGTGCAATAGTCTTGAAAGCGAACCAAATGTACTGAAAATTTACAAATCACAAAAAAAAAAAATAATAAATAAATAAAATAAAAAAACCAACAAAACAAGAAAATTTAATGAGAATTTTTCACTGAAAACAAGTTATTGGAGTTACGTTTACGTTTAAATTACCACTAGATCTTGTCGTTCAAGGGTTGACTTGTTTTCCACCGAGCAGACAACAGAACTGTTAATCCAGCCAAGCTCTCTAGCTAGCACATTGATCGTCCCTCAGCCTGCCACAAAGTGATGTTTCACGTGGAAATATATATTAAAATCACCTTTTTCTTCTTCTATTGATATTTGATACTGGTTTCGATCTCTACTCTTTTTTTTTTTTTACTTTGTAAATTAACAATTTAACATTATCCTCCTCCTTTTTTTTTCTTTTTTTTTTTTTCGGAAAACTCGTTGTTGACAAGCTTATATTATTAGTGTTTGAAGCGGGACCGTCCATATTTGGGTCGTTTGTTTGCTTTCTCTCACAAAAAAAATTTTTTGAATTTCAGAGGAAAAAAATACTAGCTAATTAACTAAAAATAGAATTACAAAATTGATCACATGACTCATTCAGACCTTTGTAATGTTGTTCTTTGAAGAATTCGGATCCTTATCAATACAATCATTTTTCTTGTTCTTGTTTTACTCCTTGATTGGAATTTTGTATGATTAGGCTTTAGTCCTATGATTCGTCTTTTTTTTTTTTTTGAAATTGTATTAGATTTTTTTTTTTGTTGAAATTGTTGTATTAGACTTATATATATATATATATATATATATAGACACACACATACATACACACACACACACACACACACACACACACACACATATATATATATATATATATATATATATAGCAGATACATGTTCCATCTTGGGAATGTTAATTTGGATTTTACAGTCTCGGCCTCTTTTTGGGTTTGGCAAATATGCACATCCTAAGCAAATTGCCTTGTAGGCCTTAGCGCTTAGGTCCATTAGTGTTGCCGAGGAATAATGTTTGGCCCCTTCTTGCTTATTCCACGTGGAAGACTATAGCGCTAAAGCGCAAAACTTTCAAGCTTCTCTAATGACATACGGTTGATCTTTTAACAGGAATATCTTTTGTTTGCTACTTGATAGTAGCGTCACCTCACTTTTGGTGTGAATTTCGGTAACTTGTAGAAAAATTACATCATTTGATCAATTACAAGGAATCAATAACGGCATGTGTTTCACGTGAAGTTTGTAGTCGCTTTATTAGCAAGAAAAACTTCTTGTTGTTTTAAGGTTTTTGACAAGTTTGATTAGAACTAACTTTTTTATTATCAAATAGTGTAAAGCTTTCACATGCTATAGTAAAAAAAAAAAAGCTGCTATAATGTAAAGCTCTCACATGCTACAACTTTTTAGACTAAAAAGTTAGTTCTCACTATGCTTATCGAACATTTTTTGGATAGATAGCACTAGAAAAATCAAGGTTAGAGAAAGGGATGAGCATTTTGGTTAGAGGGTCATAATTTGGTCCTTGAATTTCATCTTTATGGTCCCCATCAGATGCCGAGTTCAGAAGTGAGGTTAGTGCCACCGGTGGAGGAAGAGGGCCGGCCTAGTGGAGCTAAGGATGGGTCTATCTTACTGTTTGCGTGTGTTTTTCAACGGTTAAATTTGTTTCCTTGTGGTTTCTTGTGTGATCTTAGTGCTATAGGTTTCTTGAAATTGATTGACTAGACAATTTTATTGTCATTTATTGAAGAGAATCTGAGTGCCCAGTTCATAGGTTTGAACGGAAAGTTTGAATGAAAATTTAAATTTCTATAAAAAAAAATACTATAGAAAATAGTTAGAATTGTAGTTTGAACCTACAAACCAAATGGGATGTGAGTCATATATATGCGTTCGATTTTTGGTTTATTTTTTTTAGTATCTTTCATTTGTGCAACTTGGTTAGTACATATTATTTTTCTTTTTTTTTTTTAGTATTTTATTCAAATTTATTAATAGAACTAGTTGTCTGTCAATGTATTGTGTGTGGATCGTTATTTGTGTTATACTTTTTTTTGGGAACATATTTCCCCTTTAAAAAAATTAAAAAAAAAAATTCTAGTCAATAAGGACATGGTTTTCATGCGAAGTTTGCTGTTGCTTCATTAATAGTATGACATTAAAACGATGCACAAAAGATTAACACGTCGACCAAAGTCAGATTGGTGGTTTTGTTTATATACTTTGTTAATTTCAAAGGTCTTAACAAGGCAAGCTCGCGTTTAGACTTCTTACATATACGTGGTTCATTGATTGATAGGGTCCTCAAAGCATGATATTTTGAAAGAAGTGATATACTTAAAACTACCAAGGGGTACTATCCTTCATTGACTTGGCAAAGCATAATTTGGGGGAAAGAACTTTTTGTAAGAGGATTGAGGTGGAGTTTTGGCAATGGCGCTTCAATATCTGTTTTCAATGACCTATGGATTCCAAGGAACAACTACTTTTGTTCTATTTATAGTTATTTAGGGCATGCTTATTTTACATCAAAAGAAAAGGGAAAATAAAAAGTGATTTTTTTTTCTTTTAATTAATGTGTTTATTTACAAAATTAGTAATAAGAGTTGTGGGCCCCACATAATATAGAAAATAAGAAAAACAAATGCAAATCATTTCATGCCCCTTAATATTGATTCCCTATTAAAGAGAATAAATACTATATTTATTTAGATATCCAAATTCAATGTTATTATTTAATGGATATTAGTTATGTAAAAAAAATGTTTTAGTAATTACATTAAATAAGATCCTTATTCCTAAGTAAGTAAAAAGAAAATGTGATTGTTTCTTATTATACTATCAAATAGATAAGTAAACACTAGAAAGGGAATAAATAATCTCTATTCCTATTATTTTACTTTTCTTTACAATCCTATTACTTTTTTCATTACATTTCTTTACGGTTTAACAAACATGCCATTAGATGATAAAAGTCTAAGTTTTTGATTTCATATCACCGCCAAGAGTTTGGAATATACGGAATTGTATCTCTCTATCCCACTTGGTCATTTTGCTCATGAGGACAAATTGATTTGGCACAATCATCAAAAAGGTATGTTTACTGTCAAATCTGCTTATTGGCTTGCTATTTCTATGGAAGATTGGCCTTCATCTTCAAGTACTTCTCTACAGAACACTTGGTGGAAGAAAATATGACACTTGAATTTGCCTCCAGAAGTAAAGACTTTTTCTAGAGAGCTTATAATAATGCTTTGCCATCGGTTGCAAATCTATTGAAAATGAAAGTTCCCCTTAGCATTCCTTGTTGTAAGTTATTTCCTAAAACAGTTCACTGAATTTGCACCAGTTTAAAATGTTGCTGGCTTTTCATTACAACATTTGAAAGGATACAAATATGTCTTTCTGGGACCCTGTCCGCCATGTTGATAATATTTACAGCGAGAGGAACTTTGAAATTCTTTTATTTGCTTGCTTTGTTCATCAATCTAGAATTAACAAAATAATATGATGCTTAATTGGCCTACCAGACAAGTGTCACATATACTGTTAATGGTAGAATTTCGTCAATAATAAACCTGCGAATAAAGCAAAGAAATTAGATATAAAAAAATAGAGAACACAGAGAATTATAATAATTCACTCTTTGAGCTACGTCTATTTTGTAGGTTTTTTTACTATATTTTCTTTGAGTATACACGATAATATGGGAGTCAAAAGTCTTTTTCACTGAGGTCTGAACTCTTATTTATAAGTACAAATTTTTGATATACTAATTAATAAAAATAATAAATAAAATCTATATAGAGTGAAAAATATTCCCGTTTTAGTTTTTATTCCCACTATCTCCGTATTTGACTTCCCTATATCGCACATGAAAAGTCCAATCTCCTCAATTATAGGAAATGTAATTACCCATTTGGCAATGCAAGTCCATGTTTCTAAGTTCAATAAACCTGGACATCTCATTATCTCGACCCCCAACTCCCTCGAGTTCATGTTGACCTCCGATGAGGACTCGGCTATGGCTTTTCTTGATTTTGGATTTGTGCCTTGGGTTACCTAGATCGCCCACAACAATTGCCTCGCCCCTTCCAGCGTGGAGTGACTTTTTCAGTTACTTTGTGCTTCTGAGATCGAACTTTTGACGTGTCTCCTGCCATCTAGGAGTCAAGCTTCTCCTAGCTTTGGGATTGCTTATTAAAGAAGCCTTTGACCATTGCCATGTTTGCTTGCCTATCGTTTTAACTCCTTGGGTAGCTAAACAATCACGTCAACTGTTGCAACTGTCGCTTCATTGTGTCAGACGTCGCTTCAACTTCAGTAAATTTTGATCTAAGTCATTAGATCATCTTTAGGTTTTCTTGCCTAAAATCCTGATCGTTGGATGATGACCATTGGTTGCCTTTATTCTTGATCATTGGATTGATGGTTTTTTGATCTAACGTTCAAATATTCTCTCTTAAAGAAGCATATATGTGTGTTTCAAAGTTCATTCTTCTCCATTTCTTCTTCGAAACTTTGCCAAAGCCTTATCAAAAACTCCTTAAAAGCTTCCATCACAACCTTTTCAAGCTCTCAATCCATCACTTTCAGTTTGG
>CAMOHE010051464.1:0-18849 GCA_946598075.1 Artocarpus hirsutus
TCCACTGTTTTAGAAAACAGATATTGAAAATCCTTTATCAACAAGTCATTTGAAAACATTTTCGTAGAAATCCATTTGAGGCCAAAGTATTTAAAAAATGGCTATCAAAGAAGGGGTAGAAGTCCTACCTCAATACTCGTACCGGTATCTCACACCGTAATCCCGGTCCGCTATACGTTAGCTCCGCGGGTCCACGCACAAATCCTAAATGCATAGTAACTTAGCTCATTAGCATCTAACCCGAGGTATCCTATGATACTAAATCATCTCATGGTGTCCTAGTGTGCCATTTAGGTTTAGAAAATCATTGTACAAAGTTGAAATTTAAATCAGGATTCAAAACAGTTTAAAACGGGTGAAAATCACAAAATTTTCCTTGGCTCGGTCGGCCTGCCGGTTCCCCTGCTTCGGCCTGTCGGACTGCACAGTTCGGCCTGCCGGAGGAACAGGTTCGGTCGGCCGAACATCTCCATGTTTGGCCTGCCGGTCGGATGAATCCGGCCTGCCGATCCTTTGAATCCGGCCTGCCGAACACGAAGTTCGGCCTGCCGATCTGGGAAAATCCCAGAAATTTCCACGCACGGGTCTCGGCATACCCGGATTCAAATCTTCAAATCTAACCTGTTTTCTCAATTCCCAGGCATGGATAATCATCATAAACAATAGAAAATCATAATAGATCGAACACTTTTGAATGAATTAAAACAAGTTTTAAACAACATTTTCTCAAAAATCCGAAAATAGAGAAAATAGAGGAAAAATGAAAAATCTTGATTCTAATCCGTTTCTGATGAAATGAAGTTTACATTCTAGCTAATCTAAGTCAATCTAACTTAGATTGAAGCTTTTCTAGACTTAAAAGCTCCAAAATTTCAAAATACAAGAAAATCTTGAAAAATAGAAAAACTTTGAATTTTAAAATCTAACCTCGAATCAAAGCTTGAAAACGTTATTTTTGTCGTTGAATCTTGTCCTCGAGCCTTCGATCTCCTAGCCCGAAGCTTGAAAACGAAATTTGTTTCAAAAATTTTGAGAGATTGAGAGAGAGAGTGAGAGTGAACCGAGAGGAAGAGAGAGAGAGAGAGTGGAGAGAGAGATGCACGGGAGAAATGAGGAGAGAGAGAGGAAAGTGAAATAAATAGAAGAAAAAGAGAAAGCAGTTGCATAAAACTGTGTGCAACCAAACTCTGTTTTCAAATCAAATTGTTTTATTAAAACTTAAGTTAACAATCAAAAACAATTTAGAATAGTTAAAAATCACTAAGAGAGTAAATCAACACAAAGTTTTCTTAATTTTCACAAAATAATCAAATTAAGTTTAAAACACTCATCATGGCACACTAATTCACTATTTAACACTCTTAATACTATTTAATTAGCTTTGGGGTGTTACAATTTGTGACATTCTAGACAAGAAACACGGCTAATGTCATCCATTATTTCCCTACTGAGGTTTGTCAAAAAAAAAATTCCCCCGCCTTTAGATACTTTTATTTACTTTTAACTTTCTAACGAAAGAGATTTCTGCTAGTAAGGGAGTGCGGTGGTTTTAGA
Organism: Artocarpus hirsutus; assembly: GCA_946598075.1. Classification (NCBI taxonomy): domain Eukaryota; kingdom Viridiplantae; phylum Streptophyta; class Magnoliopsida; order Rosales; family Moraceae; genus Artocarpus; species Artocarpus hirsutus. The sequence goes on from CAMOHE010051464.1 coordinate 1,555, forward strand.
TTTAGAAAAAGCAACTTAATATCAAAAAACTTTTTCTTAAATCTTTTTTTTTTATTCTCTGATGAGATTATATCTTTGCTTTTGTTGATTCTTTGCAGCTTTATTCACAGCCAGGCCTGTAGCTACTCTAGAAATGTTCCCTTCATGGCCAACGAGATATCAGCAAACCCCAAGAGCTACCTGATACATAAGTTGTGACTTCCTGAAATGAAGGCAGTGTGATAGGCCATTGGGTCAAGGTCTTTCGGCTTATTCATTTTGTTCAAAAATATTATGTTTTGATGCTTTTATCTCAAACAATCGTCTTCCAGGTAAAATCAACATGTTCCAATTCAGTTGTCAAAGCTTTTTTCTCAAACTTTCTCATAGTTATTCTATGATATGGTGCATCATGATACAGAATTATGGTGATTTACAGAGGAAGATTAGAGCAAAAATTAAACTTGCTGGATTTGGGAATGGAGATATAGACCTCTCCAAATCTTAATGGATATATCAGGTATGTTATAAATTTAAGGTTTCTTTTGCTTTGCTTAATGCTTTTAGAGTATATATTATCATTAATATGCATATTGGTAATAGGATAACTGTATATATGATTACAGATGTATGATGAACAAGATCAGTCCTATATGATTTGGGGGTTTTAGGCTTTTTAAAGGCTTTTATGTTTTTAGGTGAATATTTGATAAATTTTCCATGACAGAATGTGCTTTTTAGGATCGTTTGATATTTTCCCAGATATTTTATATTTATACTGCTACTCATATTATTCGCTCTTCATTCACTTGGCTACCATCAATGTAGATTTAGGTTGACTCTATTTTTTATTTCAGTTTCTTATTTCTTTGAGCTTTTTTTTTTTTTTTTGCAGGTTGTTCAAGTTTTGGAATTTAAAAAAATGTTTGTTGTTACTATAATTAATCGGATATTTGATTCATATACATGATATTGGTGTTCTGTTTATATTGATAATGTTTTCCTTTAAACCCATAGTTTATATTATTTTTTGTAAATTAATTTAATAAGTACTCTATGAATATTGAATCTTATTATGTTTGATATTATTTGTTATTGAATCTCTTTTACAAAATTAATTTTCAAGTTCTCTTTGTCCTATAATCTTTTTGTAATAAGTCAGGCTTCATGTCTTGATCTTCTGTAATCATTTTGTACAGATTTTTAGCAACGATTTACCAATGTTATTTCCTCACTCTCTTTGTCATATAGTTTCTTTGTGGAAATTTTAGAACAATGTCCGAATCTGTAATATTATTGTGATCTACAACATCATGAAGGTTTATAAATATTTTAATAGAGACTGATGTCAATAGTAGAAAACCTACCTAGGTCTTTTCTTGCCTTTCTTTTAACTAATCCTATGACTTTTTTTGTAATCTTTTCTAACAACTTCTTTTAAAAAATAATTCCCAGTTTCCACAAATTATTTGCTACTCTTTGTGTCATTTTGTACTACTATGGAATTGGTTGATGTAAATCCTTTCTCTGTTCCTTTTTTAGAATCCAAGATCAATGTTTGAATCAGTAATACCATTGTAATCTACAACATCATGAATATTTGTAAATATTTTAATAGAAACTAATTTCAATAGTATAAAAACCTAACCAGGTCTTTTCTTGCCTTTCTTTAAACTGATCCTACAACTTTTTTTTTTAATCTTTTCTAACAACTTCTTTTAAAAAATTATTCACAATTGCCACACAAATTATTTGCTACTCTTTGTATTGTTTTGTACTACTATGGAATAGGTTGATGTAAATCCTTTTTCTGTTCTTTTTTAGAATCCAAGGTTTTGGCTTTAATTTTCTTGGTTCCAATATTTATATAAATATGGTTGTATGTCTTCATTTGAAGGAAAAATCAGTATAGGGTTGATTCATATAATAATCTGAAATTCACACTTACTATTTGAGCACTAAATGTCCCTACCCATAACTAAAAAAAGTAACTTAATTATTTGACTCCTCCTTTTCACACCCAAAAGAACGCTTACAATTGTTTTTAGTTTTTTTTAGAAGGATTCAATGAAATAAAAATTAACGGTAAATGCAAGAGTGTTGCTCCCCGACTCTTAAGGTTTCTTTCTCCCCAAATTTTGTTACCTTTGAATAACCTTTGAATCTAATTTTATGACTTTTGGATAAGGTTAAATTCTTTTTTGTGTACAGTCCATATGTAGACAATTGATTGCATCCATTTTTATTGATCTAATGTGAGCCAGCAAGGAAAGCACTAAACAAAAGACACTAAGACTAACAGTAAACAAAACAGATATGGACCCGAATGGAATCAAAGATAATCTATTGATCTCACATGTTGTTTTTGACTCTTCTACGAAACTGAATAATTGAGGAAACTATTATGAGTGTGGTAGGAAATTTTGGCCTATTTTGTGTTTTGTAAACTAATCTGAAGACTTTGTAATGGTTTCTAACAACTACTTTTTAAGTTAATTCTTTGCTTTAAAAGACTATTTGATAACTTCTTTTATTGATTTTTTCCCTTTTCGTCTTCCCCGTAATAGTTGTCACCTTTTTTATATGTTTCAAACATAGTTTCGGTATCCAAGGTTGGCTTGAACTATTTTTATTATTATATTAACAAATAATTACATGTGGAGAAAATAGTATTCTTTCATAATCAATTGTTAATTGCCCTAACTATTAAAACCAAGATGTCCCCTGTAATATACAAATTAGTATAGGAGGGTCCCTACTTATATATTAAATTTTAATTAAATTACTAGAATTTCTTACCTCTTATCATTTTTAATTTTTTAAATGCTTTTGTCTATAAATATAACTGGCCCAAATACTTCAAAACTATATATGTTTTCCTTAGTTCCACTTTACTCTTGCTATCTTCCCAACCTATATTTACTCTCACCAGTTTATTCAGCTTTTGTTTTTTTACAACGTCTTTATTACACTTCTTATATCATATCTGGAGCTAATGCGTTACTGTTGAAGATTACTTTAGAATCTATTCCAGGTACTATTTTCTATTTACTGTTTCAAACTGTTTTCAACATATTTATACAACTTTCTTTTTGCTATTATTGCATATTATTGCATTTTCTATGTAGTGATGACGAAGTAAACATTTTGAATTCATAAGTGCAGTTTTACATTGTTTGTCCAAATATTGCCATGAATTTGTTCATCTTACAGTTGAATTATTCTTCATCTTTTTTTCCTTTATTTGAGGTTATCTACCATTTCATGAAACTGAAAAGAACTAAATTGACTAATGCATCATCATAACAATCCCTTTCCATTATTTATGGTTCCTTGCTCTTTCTTCTCAAATTTGTACTCTTTCTTCTTCTTCTGTTATCATATTCTGTCTTCTTCGCATTCGCCTGGTACTTTTTAGACAAATAAATATTTTACTCAACATATATTTTTCCTTATGTCATATTATAATATATATGACAGGTAATGTTTCTTACAACATCTTATAACTTTTCTGTAGTTGCCATCAGTGTTTGCTTTACAAAAGGAAACATTTTCCAGGTACATGCAAAAGCTTTATACAAGTGTAAGCAAACTTATTCATCATATTGCCAAAACTTTATATTACGTGAGCCACAACTCTACATTCAAAAATTATTTAATTAATATTTTCTGTTTTTTTTTTTGTTCTTTTTCACTTCTTTGTTTATTCCACAAATGATTGTATAGAATTTTTCATATTACTCATTTGTTATTTTATATCTAATTAATGACATTGTCAATTATAGTACTGTTATTTAAAATTTTGGTTATTGAAAACATTTAATTTGTTTGTTCATCTATGAAGGACTAAGCTGCTATAATAAATTGAAATTAATATATTTTTTATAATATTCTTCTCGTTTTATTGTATCAGTTTGATATATTTATGATGTACATCATTGTAGCTAACGTCTTAGATTATGACAATATTTATTGTTAGAAGTTTCAAGTAGCATTAATATATGAATTTTAAAACTTATCAAATAAATTGTTGTGAAATAATATGCCAGCGTTTGTATGAATGAAAAAAAAAAAAACATGTTTTTTTTTTCATTCTTTACAACTTCAGCAAACATCATATATATATATATATATATACACATATATGTACATATGTTGTACATGAAATTCAACTTCTACAAAAAGAATGTAAAACACTCTCTCTGCATATCTAATTTGGAGAATCTTTCTAATCCTGTAGATTAGTTAGCTATTTTAAAATTTTAGAACCCGATCAATTTTTAAAAACAAAGAATTCAAAACATTTTTAATAATATCTTAGTAATCAAATACAAATAAAATTAAAAAAAAACGAACAACTTCAACAGAATCTCAACAAAACAAAATTTCATTTTAAGTTGTATTAATGTAGATACAAAAGAAATTAAAAAAAGTAACAATAACAAAAAAAAAGTAAAAAAAAACCTTTGTTCGAATTCTACATACAAAAAACAAAGAAAAAATTTAATGATAAATAAAATAAATCAGCTGTTATTTTTTTAGATTTATTTCTTAAAATTCTAATTCTTTAATAATGCTAATTTGCTTTAGATCTTAATGAATAATTATTTAATCAGTAAACTTATATAGTAAAATACACATTATTCAAAAAGACCAAAAACGTATTTTAGCATAAGTAAAGAATTAATTAATTCAATTTTAAAATGCTTAACAATAAACATAATTATTTATACTTATAAGTTGCTCAATCTAAAAAAAACACAAATGAAAAAAAAAAAACATCCTAATATTTTATAAATAAAATTCTCATTAAAATACCTAATAAATGTTAAGAATAACTTAGACGAGTTTAAAATCTTTAATTACATAAAGTAGACTATGTTGTACACTATTAATTTATTAAAATAATACCTTTATTTTTTTTTTTTACAAACTAAAGTATTTAAGCTTCTTTATTTTTTTTAACAGATGTTAGATTTATTTTAACAAAATATTGATTAGCAATTTAACTAAATTAAAAAATATTTTTAGTTTCAATTTTGATAAATAATTTTTCATTATATTTATATATTTATTTTGTATATGCTTTTTGTATCAAATTTTGTAAATAAATCAATTCTCCTTGTGATACCTAAATAATGTAATTTCCCTAAATATACAGATGAATAAAAAAAGAAAAGCCAAACAAATGTTAGAACAAAATCTTTGCTCAAAGCGTCGTATCATTTTGGACATGGATCAAACGAATAATGTAGATCTGACCGACCAAGATAGAGATGTTGAAATTGTTGGAGCAAATGTTTCTCGATCTAGACTTCATACGATGTTGGATTGTTTAAGTCTCAAAGGCAAACATCTGAAACAGCAAAATCATCAACTTCTCAAAATAACAATAAAAGAAGTAATTTTCTTTTCTATAAGAAATATTATATTATATTTAATTAATTTAAAATCTTTTAGATAATATAAGTACTACATTTGAATGTAACATTTTTTACATGTTTTTAAAATAGGTATCAATGTCCAATATCTCAATCTTGGAGATTGTTCTTGCATGTGTAAACATTGTGGTGCACTATTTTGGTTAAATGAACGAATAAAAGATAACTATTCACCTAAATTTAATCTCTGTTGTAAAGATGGAAGAATTATCCCACCTTTGACAAAAGAAACTCCTCGTATATTAGATAATTTACTTAATTATCATGGAGGACCTTTTAGTATAAATTTTTGAAAAAATATACGTACTTACAACTCAATGTTTGTGTTTACATTGCTCGGAGCAAATATAGAATCAAACAAAAAAAACTCGAATGGACCATATATCTTTAAAATAAGTGGACAAATACATCATCTTAAGGGATCTTTATTGCCAGATGATAATAATCTTCCAAGATTTGCACAACTTTATATATATGATATGGAAAATGAGGTTGAAAATCGAATGGCCATATTCTCATTTGATGATGATTGCAAAGAAATGACTAAATCAATAATTGAAAAATTAATCAAAATGCTTGATAAAACTAACAAATTAGTACAACTTTTTTGAATGATTAAAGATAAATATCAAGAACATAACATTCCTTCATTGAAATTAAGACTTATTGGTCAGAGATATACAGATAACAACCAATATGAATTACCCACTTCAAATGACATAGGCGGTTTAATAGTTGGAGACATTGGTGAATATGAACAAGAAAGAGATATTATAATAGAAGACAAAACAAACACCTTACAAAGAATTACAAAGCTACATCCATCTTATATGGCTTTGCAATATCTTTTATTATTTCCTTATGGAGAAGATGGTTCCAAAATTGATTTAAAATCAAATATAAACAACTTAAATGAAAATTCTCAAAAAAGAAGAATTTCTATGAGACCATTTTATTGTTATCAATTACAACAACGTCAAAATCAAGGTAATACTTTGTTTAGAGGTAGAAGATTACTTCAACAATATGTAGTTGATACATATGCTTCTATAGAAGAAGATCGATTAAATTACATTAGAAAGAATAAAAAAAATTTAAGATCTGAAATTTTCCAAGGTATTCAAGATGCTATTACTAGAGGAGACAAATATGCACAAGCAATTGGCAAAAGAATTATCCTCCCTTCTAGCCATACAGGAAGTCCTAGATATATTATTCAAAATTATTAAGATGCAATGGCAATTTATAGACACTATGGAAATCCAGATTTGTTCGTAACATTTACATGTAATCCTAAATGGCCTGAAATTACTAGAGCTTTAACTAAAATTCTAGGTCAAAAACCTGAAAATAGACCAGATATTATCAAAAGAGTTTTCAAAATGAAATTAGATCATATTTTGTCCATTAGTAAAATTGAAAAAAATCTTTGGAACGATTTTTGCAAGTTAGTTGATTTTATCAATACTCATTTGATTTGATTAACATGAAAAAAAAAAAAAACTTTATATTTACTATAAGTAAAAAACTAATGCAATTTCTTTGTCTTTTCCTTTTATTGTGTTTTGTAGATCTATACGTAGTCGAATTTCAAAAACGAGGCTTACCACATTGCCATTTCCTCTTTTGGTTACATCCTAACGAAAAGCTACATGAACCACTAGAAATAGACAAATTTATTTCTACTGAAATACCTAATCCCGATAAAAATCCATTAGAATATAATATTGTAATTTTAATATATGATACATGGACCATGTGGTATTGCTAAAACAAATGCTCCATGTATGAAAAATTTAGAATGCTCAAAAAAATTTCCAAAAGAATTTAGAAATGAAGCAAAAATTGAAGAAAATGGATTTGTCAATTATAAACGTAGAAATACAAATTTTTATATGGAAAAAGAAGGTATTGAATTAGATAATAGATTTGCAGTTCCTTATAACACATATCTATATTTAAAATTTCATGCACATATTAATGTTGAAATTTGTTCTCAATCTATGCTTATAAAATATTTATTTAAATATTTAACAAAAGGGCCTGATAAGATAAGAGCAGTAATAGAAGATAATTTATGTATAGATAAATCTAGACGAATTGCATATGAAGAAGTAGACAAAATTAAAAATTATATCAATTGTCGATATATAACGCCATATGAAGCTATGCGGAGATTATATGAAAACCCAATACATCACAGAAATCTAGCAATTCAATGACTATCAATTCATTTACCACACATGCAAAATGTAACATTTCACTCATATCAACATCTTAAAAACATAATAAGACAACCAAGAATTCATAAAACGACTCTAACAGAATGGATGGAAACTAATAAACATGATATCAAAGTTAGAGAACTTACTTATAACGAATTCCCTACTAAACATGTTTGGAACACTAAACATAAACATTGGACCCTTAGACAAATAGGACATACAATTGGACGTACTTTTTATGTACATCCAAGTGCTGGGGAGTATATTACCTAAAATTATTACTAAATCATTGAAAAGGTGTAACAAGTTATGAATCTCTTTGGACTATTGATAACATAACATATCCAACATATCAGGCAACATGTTATGGTTTAGGTCTATTAGGAAATGATAAAGAACGGGAGGAATCAATATTGGAAGGTTCATTTTTGTCAATATCATCCCAATTACGACAATTATTCATTAAAATATTATTATTTTGTAATGTAAATAATCCAATAAAATTATTCAAAAAACATTGAAAACTTGTGACAGATGATATTTTACATAAGATTAAAACTCTATTCAACAACCCTAATTTTCAAATACCTAAAACAGAATTATACAATTTTGTACTATATGAATTAGAAAAATTATTAAATTTAAATTCATCAACTTTAACACATTTCAATCTGCCACTTCCCATTGGATCGCTAATAGATGATCTAAGCAATAAACTTTTGAGAGAGGAACTTAATTATGATGTAACTAAATTAAAAGATGAAAATACTATATTAGTAGAAAATTTAAACAATGAACAACAATATATTTATGAACATATTTTAAAACCACTTAATCATGGAAAAGATAATCTTTTTTTTTTTAATCTATGGTCATAGAGGAACTGGAAAAACATATTTATGGAATGCAATCATTACAAAAAACAGATCAAATAATGAAATTGTCCTAGCTATTGTGTCGCCTGGAATAGCATCATTAATATTACCTAAAGGAAGAACTGCACATTTTAGATCTCGAATACCATTATTAATTGATAAATATTCTACATGTCATATCAAAAAAGGTACATAATTGGCAAAATTAATTGAAAAAACATCACTTATACTATGGGATGAAGTACCTATGAATAATAAATATTGTTTTGTAGCATTGGATAAAACACTTCAAGATTTGAAAAATAATTTGGTGGAATGACTATTGTTCTAGGTGGTGATTTTCGACAAATTTTGCCCATTATACCTGCAGGAACAAAAGAACACATAATCAATTTAAGTATAAATAACTCTTATTTATGGTCACATTTTATAATTTTAAGGCTAACAGAAAACATGAGAGTAAAACATCATAATATATAGAAGAAGAAAAAATAGAAATTATAAAATTTTCAAATTAGGTATTAAATATTGGAAATGGTACTGCTGAAGGAATAAGAGATTTAGAAAATGAAGATGCCACATGGATTGAAATTCTAGAAAAATATATAGTACATTATCACTCAAATCCAATTGAAAAAATTTCAACAGTAATATATAACGACTTTATCTATTATTTTAACAACATTAAATATCTAAAACATTGAGCAATAATAACACCAAAGAATAAAACAGCTGATGATATTAATAATCATATATTATCTTTAGTACCTAGTGAATTAAAATCATATTACAACTATGATACAATAGTATCTTTGATCTAAAAACATAGATGAACTTAATCATTTATATCCTCAAGAATATTTACATACTCTAAAGTTTAATGGCATACCACCATATAGATTAAATCTCAAACTTGGAGCTCCTATTATGTTATTAAGAAATTTAAATAATTTATTAGACTATGCAATGGAACAAGACTTATTATTACACAATTGACAAATAAAATTATAGAAGGACAAATCATAAATTCAAATAACACCAATGAAAAAGTTTATATTCCAAGAATAGAAATGATTGTACATGAATAAAAATGGCCTTTTACCTTGAAAAGGCAACAATTTCCTGTTAAAATTTGCTATGCCATGACAATAAATAAAAGTCAAGGACAATCATTAAATAAAATTGGTTTGTATTTGGAGAATGAAATTTTTATGCACGGACAACTATATGTCGCTTTATCAAGAGCAACAACACCAAAAGGACTACACATACTAATTCATGATTCAATTAATGAATATCCAAACCATGTAAAAATATTGTGTACAAAGAAATTTTACACAATATAGCGTAAAATTGTACCTAATAATACTTCTTCATGTAAATTATTATATTGATAATTACTTAGACACAAATATTTAATGAAATCATTCATTCATATACTAACAAAATATTTTTATTTTTGACATTTAGAAAAAATGACAACACCCATTCGTGTACTTAAGCCAAATGAAGTATATGGAACTATCAGAGTAAGAATTTGTAGATTATGGACCAACAATGATTTTACTATAGGACGCTTAATAAGCCTTGATTGTCTTTTAGTTGATGAAGAGGTAACATTTTTTATATATAGATTTTTACATTATTAATTATTTTATATTGAGTCTGATCAAGCAGTTGACTACATTTTTCTTATTTGTAGCATGAAGCAATTCAAGGAACAATTTGAACACGTGATGCAGAAACCATTTTTAAAAGAATTAAACTAGGTACAACATATGACATCACCAATTTCTATGTCGATCAACGGAGGCCAAGATACAAAGTTATGCCACATAATGCAATGCTTCAATTTGGACAAGCAACAAATTTTACTCCAGTTACAGATGAACTACCACATATTCCATTTCATAGATTTTACTTTATTGAATTCGATCAATTGCAATAGAGGATCGACAATGTTGAAATTTAAGAGGTAACATTTATTACTTATTTAACTAAATTTAAAATATTATTCATTTATCAATATATATATATATATATGTATATTTGTAATTCTTTATATTTAATTGATATTAGATGTTATTGGGATTATAATAAGTGTCCAAGGAATTGAGCAAACAAACATCAACAACAAATCAACCCCAAGGCATACTGTAATGATATAGAACATAAGGTAAAGAAAATTCAATATACATTTTATCATAATCATAATTAAAATTATTTATTTAAAACTTATAGTTTTTTGCACCATTTAACTTTTTTTTATGCTAACTTTTTTTTTTATTTTACTTTTATGATAGAAATGAATAGCTACAAGTCACTCTACGGGGAAAAAAAGCAAAACATTTTGACGAAAACATTTTGAAATCAATTCAGAGACCAATTGTAGTAGTTTTTGTGGCAATGTTTGTCAAACAATATCTAAGTATTTCTTCAAAAATTTATTACAACAATTACATATATAAGCATAATTCCCAAAAGAAAATATTAATAAATTTAATATTGAAATTATAGGGAACTCATATGTATCAAGTACCGCTGCAACAATTTTTTATATCAATCTAGGTATACCAGAAACAACGACATTAAAAGCAAGGTAATAAGCAAACACAAATTCAATTTAAAATTTACTCTACTTCATATTCGAAAATTTCATTTATCTTTTCATTGTTTTTTTGCTTTTACATGCATAGATTTTCCCACCAAATTCAAAAATTGATTTCTTACTAGCATCTTAAACACCAATGAAATCAATTGAAGAACAAAAGTTAGAAAATAGAAAAACAGTTAGTGAATTAATAGCATTGGAACCAGAAAATAATCAGGTTAGTGTTAATAAAACTTTAACCTTTTTATTTCATCATCAAAACTAATAACATTTACTCATTTATATAGGGTGCTAAATATACAGTGAAAGCAACAACAATTGGATTCTCCATAAATTAGGGATGGTATTACAATTCATGTCCTAAATGTTTTCAATAATTAAAACTAGCAGGTAGTCATTGGTGGTGTGATACTGATGGCAACTTAAATACATTATCTACACCATGGTAATAAAATTTACTAATAATTTCTTCCAAAGTTTCATTTACTTTTGCTAATTATAATGACTAACATACTATATTAATTAATTATTACCATATATATTGTAGGTATAGGTTGAACACACAAGTCGAAGATAATACCAGAAACATGAACATTGCTATATTTGGACGAGCTATACAAGCATTAATCAAAACACCATGCTCCACCTTAACAATTGATCAAGGCTTTATTGATCCATTTACAATCCCACCAAACATTGATCAATTAAAAGGACAAACAAAAAATTTTCAACTTTATCTCCAACAAAGAGGAACACAAATAAATAGAGTTGTTTAAACAATCTTTAAGGATGGCAAGCCTTCAATAACACTGCCACAACTTCTAGCCATATAACTATAGATCCAAAGACACCAGAGCCAAAAAAGTTGACCACAAGGTACAACATATTTGTTAATATATTATAAATATCTTTAAAAATTAATATTTATTATTCTAAATATATATCATAATAACTTTTTGTTAATTCAATTCTAAAAAAACCCTACTGAATCAACAAAAAAAGGCCCAATGACCAAGTAATATAACTACTTTTAAATTCTTTAATTTATAATATATATAATTTTAAATTTTGAATTTCTTACTAATTATTGTTACTAATTTTTCTTGACTTTTTTATTTTGCAGTGACAAAGAACCAAAGAAAAGAGGAAGACAAAAGCAATAAAACATTGTAAGGAACCTTTCAATATAATACCATATATATGTATGTTTTTACCTATAAATAAATTTTATACTGAAAAAATTTTCAAATTTTTGTATAACAAAAATATTTCCCGAATAAGGTGTGTAAAAATTTCCCAATGTAATACTTTGCAACTTTTTGTATAATTTCACTTTCACATTAACTTATTTTGACCTAATCATATTTTCTTATAAATTTAATTTATTATATTTATATTATGATGAAATGATTAGATAAATAATGAAAAAGCAAATTTGGACATTCTATTTCAATAACTATTTCATATTATAGATAACGTGTCAAATCTCAACTTAGAACACTATCTCTCACTGCTATGCATAAGGTTCCAAAAGTACCAAAATAACACTCGCTAAAACCAAAAAAAAAAAAAGAAATTGATGGCAAAAACATCAAAATCACTTCTATGAAGTAAAATGACTAAAAAAAAGCTGATAGAAAAAGAAAACATGGTAAACCACTAAGGGTAAAAGTGGAAAAACAATCGAGGCAAAAAGTAGAAAACATTGCTATGGATTTAAAAAGAAAGGCTTAGCAAATGAATTGTTAGAAAGTAACATACTATGATTTATATAAATAGAAAAAATATATATTTTTCCATTTTTAGCCATTTTGAAATATATATGTATATAATACTGTTGGGTTTTGTTCGATTTTGTGATTCAAATAAGTAGCAAAAAATTAAAATTTTCCTGCAATTTTTTTATATTGACAAAAAAGTCATAGAATCTTATCAGGATGACAAAAGGGGCAAGATTACCGGAAGGAAGAGAGCGGGTTCACTCCAGTGACACCCTAACTCAAGCTTTTTGTATTCGAGATCAAATTCAGATGTTGTTACTTAGAGCAATGCCCTCTGTAGGTATCCACACAAACAAACTCTCTCAAAAACCAAATTGGTGTGCTAGCACCCTCTGCTTGTGTTAAATAACTCTCTCTAATTTTAGGGTTTTAAATGTTTTTGCCTTTTAGAATAAGAGAACGGCTTTTCTCTTCTAATTTGACTAGAAACCCTAAAACAGATATATATATATATATATTAACTTCAAGAAGTCAAATTTTAACTAGGGTAAACTTTAATTCAAATATGATTTATAGAATCTAGACAATGTCAGATTTAATGAACCTAGACATAGAAAACCCAAAATTTGTTTTTGGTTTGTTCTAAGTGTGTGATCCTACATGTTCACATAGCATTGGTAGTGGGCTTAAAATTCTATTTTTAGCCCACAAATCATAAGTGGCGTCTAGCAAGATATTATGATTATCCAAGTTTGCGTATGTCAATAATCCGACATAACCTAATATACAACAAGTGTTAAAGTCCTTTGTCACTAGATACCTTGATTGAACATAAGGTGTGGTTTATCTCATCCTTATACTATTCAATTATATTATTTCTCAATCTTAAGTAGACTGATAGTGATAATCCTTATCAATTCATTCCAGTATGGCCACACATTTTTCTTTAGTCTAACTTATCAAGGGGCCCATAGATATCTTTCTTATAATAAATGAGGGACAAATTCCTTCTTAATCACTCACATTCCTCACATAATTCACTCTATATTCAACAACAATCCATTCCATCATCGTGTTAAAGATAATATTAGAATGTATCAAAATATAAAACTTGTCACGTAGGAAACAATGGTAATTTTAGGTTAGAGGACTAGGATAATACTATTATGATGAGAATCACTTATGACAATTATCCATGTAGTATTATCATAGTAGGTCGATCCAATACATCATTTCTCAAATATGTATCTATGAGTTGACTTAGTATCTCATACATATGATTAGTAAAACATAATCATCAGTCAAACTTCATACTAGCCTTCATTCATTATTATCCTAATAATAATGACCGACTAGGGATAATTTATAATAGAATTCAATTTTCACCTAAGAGTTTTACTATCAAGTCACATACTTAATGATATTAGGCAGAATTAACTATTCATGAAATTTGAATAAAAAATAATAATGAAAATGCCTCTTTGTTAATAAAATGCAAATGAAACGAAATCAAAATATGGTCTTTATATAATTGGCCTAGGGCACATCACTAACAAATTCTAGGGAAAAAGAGGAAGTTAAACGTAAAGAATTTCTTCACAAACCTAATTTGGAAAATTTTTTCCCCTGTTGTGGCTTTTTAATTTTAAAAACCAACTAATTAAAAATTACAATTTTTTAAGATTATTAAAAATTTTGTTTTACTTCCACTATTGTGTTGTTGGGAAGTAGTTAAAGACCCAACAAAGAATTAGATAAACACTAAGGGGAAAAAAGCTGTCCAAAAGTCAAGGAGAAAAGGGAAAAAAACAAAGGAACAATTATTAAGTCGCCAGTAAAATTAGTACCATACAAAAGAAGCAAGATAGGAAATCTTCATGGAAACCTATTAAAGGAAATGTTAATAGCTAATTTATGAAGATGGAGACAATTTCTTTCAAAAAAAAAAAAGCAACACTTATTGACAAAATTAAAAAAAAAAAGATATTACTAAAAAAGAAGCCTAAGGGCAAAACTAGGAAACACTAGATGATTAGACAAGACTAAATAATATAAAAAGACAAAAAAACATAAATAAATAAATAAATAAAGAGATTACAAAAAAAATAAATAAATAGATTACACTGAAGACATAGATGATAAGACAAGACTAAATGATATAAAAAGACAAAAAAACATGAAACAAAACAAATAAAGAGGTTACATTGAAGAATAAAATTGTCAACTTAGCACGGTACAAGTAAAAAAAAAAGAGCTAATATATACAATCATAATTAATACCATGTACTTCTAATTAATTATTCTTTGACATATGTTAAACATGTTCACTATAATGTATATAATATTAAAATATCCATATGTAAATATATCATAAATAAATTTAAAATACATATATTAGTGTGATCTTAATACAATGTATATATAAGCTACTCTTATATAACAAATAAATTTAATAAATCAATATAACTACATAAACATACATATTAATATAATTTTAATAAATACGTTGCAACAATTACTAACTTTTTATGACAAAATAGTATTTCTTGCTACAAATTGACATATAGATTTTTTTATTTCATTATTTCTTTGGAAAGAGCAGCAAGCAAGAATCATAGGATAATGAGCTCCAATTGGACAACACATTTTCTTTTAGGTAATTTATACTAGCCAAACGAGCGAAAGAAGAGGAAAGGGCAGGAAATTTGGCACTCACTAAGCACTTATGCAGCGACAACTAGCAAATGGGAGAACACCATATGGCTATTGACTGCTAACTAGGCATTGCTACAAGTGCTTAGAAACCAATAGTGGAGCCAGGATTTTAAGCTAGGAGGGCCATGCATTTTTTTATCAAGATTATTTGAACAAATATCAAGAGAAGTATATATGCTTAGCATGCCATTTTTCAGTCTTTGATCATTTTTTAAACGTAGTTTATAATTAAATCAGGGAATGTCATAATGCATAATAACAATAATAAAATAAACAACACAAATATTTATATTAAAAACACCCATTAATATAACATATAGGTAGTTTACAAATATAATATGGATACGTTTCAAGAGTACAAAATACTCTGTATAAGCAGCTATCCTAACCATGTATACATAGAGATTATAAAAACACAGATAAAAAACGATCAGACCTTAAACGGGGATGTGTTTCGAGAGTACTAGCTACTCCATAATTTCAGCTATCCCAACACTAGAGTCATTGAATCTAAATATTTTAACAACAGCATGTCATAATGAAAATACAAAACATAGAGGAAAGCGATTATTTAACATACAAGAAATACAAAAGAACATGCTGTGGATAAAACCAAAAGATTATAGGTGAAGGTTCAAATCCAGTGGTCGCTTGCTACTTTCTTTTTTCCAATGAGGCTTAGATGTTACAGTATTATAGTTTCGATGAATGACTTGCATTTTGTCAAGCAGGTCTTTAGCTGTTGAAGTAGTAATATAGATTTGTCTCCCTAACTCTACAATGAAGTTTTGTTCCACAACGTAATCTAAAAACTTTACAAGACCATCATAAAAACCATTTACATTCAAAAGACCTATGGGTTTGGAGTGAATGCCCAATAGATTCCTACTAGCAATTGCAAATAACTTTTCAAGAGTGCCTAAACCACCAGGTAATTCAATGAAAGCTTTAAAATTATGAATCATGTTTTCAAGGCGATTAGAGATATCTTAAACTCTCACTTCCTTACCTATGGTTTTCCCACAGAGGTTTCCTTCACTTAAGAGTTGAGGTATAATCCCTACGACATGGCTATCTCTAGAATGTGCTACTATTGCTACATCCCCTATTAACCCTAAGCTACCTCGCCCATAAATCAGGTTAATCTTCTTACATGCCAAGACTTGTCCTAAGTGTTTTGCAGTTTCTAAGTAGACTCTACCATTATCAGGACTAGAACCACAAAAGACACAAATGGTTTCGATTTTCCTAGATGAATGGAAGGAAGACATGTTGGTTTCTAAGATAGATTAAATCTTTTTTAAAACTATTTGATTTTTTTTGGGTGTTTGTTTTAAGGCCGCTCTACCTAAAACACTAAGTCCTGAATGATACTTGAAGAAGATGGAAATGCCAAAGGACTAAAGAGTAATAACAAATAGGTGATGGCAGGTAACTTTAGAATCTAAACAAAATATGTGTAGGTCAGAAAAGAAAATATGATATGATGTTGCATAGATGAAAAGTTAGAAAATAAGATATGAATATCTTAGAAAAAGTCAAACCAAATTTGAAAAAAATAAACACACAATCGACTAACTTTTGAAAAAGATACTCGGACTGTGCAACTTTTGACAATTGAGAGCAAAGTGACAAAAGACACTATGACATAATTGTACAACTTTTTGAAAAATGAGAACAGAATCTAGAAAGTTGTTATAAACAATAATTTACTATAGAACTTTTAAA
>CAMOHE010051465.1:0-15249 GCA_946598075.1 Artocarpus hirsutus
AGAATTGATACATACAGACATTTGTGGACCATTTCCTGTGGCTTCATGGAATGGTCAACAATATTTTGTATCGTTCATAGACGATTACTCTCGGTATGGCTATCTATATCTCATACATGAGAAGTCACAGACTTTGGACGTGTTCAAGTCATATAAGGCTGAGGTTGAGCTTCAACTCAGTAAAAGAATTAAGGCCGTCAGATCTGACCGTGGTGGTGAGTACTATGGTAGATATGACGGATTAGGTGAACAACGTCTAGGACCTTTTGCTAAATTCCTAGAGGAATGCGGGATAGTCCCTCAATATACCATGCCAGGTTCACCTAGCATGAATGGTGTAGCTAAGAGACGAAACCGGACACTTAAGGATATGGTAAGGAGTATGATTTGTCATTCCACCTTACCTGAATCCCTCTGGGGTGAAGCACTTAAGACTGCAGCTTACATTCTCAACTGGGTACCAACAAAAGCAGCAGCAGCCAAAACACCTTATGAGCTTTGGACTGGCAAAAGGCCTAGTCTTAAGCATTTACATACTTGGGGTTGTCCAGCTGAAGCAAGGCCTTATAGGCCTAATGAAAAGAAATTAGACCCCAAGACAGCGAGCTGCTACTTTATTGGTTACTTTGAACAGTCAAGGGGTTACAAATTTTATGATCCCACTACTAAAGCTATTTTTGAGACGGGAATTGCAACATTCTTTGAGGATGTTGAGTTTGGGGGGAAAAATAAGGTTAGAGACTTTGTCTTTGAGGATGAATTTGATCCTGTTTCTCTTGAACAAGAGGAATTGGTTCCTATTCCCACTATTGCTTTTGATAATATTCAGGTTTCTATCCCCGATATTGAGCAAATTGCAAATCAAGAACAACCAGACATAGTCATTCGACCCCTTAAGGTACAAACTCAACAACCTCAAGAATCAGAATCTTAGTAACTTGTGTCATTAAGGAGATCCACTAGAGAGAGGAGAAGTGCTATTTTGGATGATTACATAGTATTTCTCTAAGAACATGAGGAAAATGTTGGATTGATGGATGATGATCCGATCAATGTCCGTCAAGCCATGCATAGTTCAAACTCTCAAAAGTGGATGGATGCCATGGAAGATGAGATTAAGTCCATGAAGGACAATGACATTTGGGATCTCGTTCCATTACCTGAAGGTGCGAAGCCCATTGGTTGTAAATGGATATTTAAAACCAAGAGGGATTCGAAGGGTGATGTAGAGAGATATAAGGCTCGTATTGTCGCCAAGGGCTTTACTCAAAAGGAAGGCATTGATTATAAAGAGACTTTCTCTCCGGTTTCAACGAAAGACTCTTTTAGGACAATTATGGCACTTGTAGCACATTTTGATCTTGAGCTACATCAGATGGATGTTAAGACAGCGTTTCTAAATGGTGACATTGAAGAAACGATCTATATGGTACAGCCAGAAAACTTTGAGTCGGGAGACCCAAAGAAGATGGTTTGCAAATTAAAGAAATCCATCTATGGGCTTAAGCAAGCTTCTCGTCAATGGTATTACAAATTTTATCAAGTGATAGTCTCATTCGGTTTCGAGATGAACGCTGTGGATGATTGTATATACCATAAGTTCAGTGGGAGTAAGTGTATTTTCCTGGTGTTGTATGTTGATGACATACTGCTTGCCACCAATGATATAGGCTTATTGTATGAAACCAAGAGATTTCTATCAAAGATATTTGAAATGAAAGATCTTGGTGATGCCTCTTTTGTATTAGGAATTAAAATACACCGGGATCGCTCCGGGGTATTCTTGGGTTATCACAAAAGAGCTATATCGAAAAGGTACTTAAAAGATTCGGCATGCAGGATTGTAAACCAGGAGATACCCCTGTGGCTAAAGGAGATAAATTTAGTTTAAGTCAGTGTCCTAAGAATGACCTTGAGGTTAAGGAAATGGAAAAGATCCCATATGCATCAGCTGTTGGGAGTCTAATGTATGCTCAAGTTTGTACTCGTTCGGATATAGCATACATTGTTGGTTTGTTGGGCAGATATTTGAGTAACCCAAGAATGGATCATTGGAAAGTAGCCAAACGGATTATGCGATATTTACAGAGAACAAAAGATCACATGCTTACATATAGAAGGTTAGACCAACTCGAGATCGTTGGTTATTCGGATTCAGATTTTGCTGGATGTCAAGATAGTCGTCGATCCACTTCGGGCTATATTTATTTGCTTGCTGGAGGAGCTATTTCTTGGAGGAGTGCTAAGCAGTCACTCATAGCTTCTTCCACTATGGAGGCAGAATTTATAGCATGTTATGAGGCATCCAATCAGGGAATATGGCTGCGAAACTTTGTCACTGGGCTGCGAATTGTGAAAAGTATAGAAAGACCACTCAAGTTGTTTTGTGACAATAAATCTGCAGTCTTGTATTCCAATAACAACAGAAGCTCTTCAAAGTCAAAGCATATAGAGATTAAGTTTCTTGTTGTTAAAGAAAGAGTTCAGAGTGGTCAGGTGTCTATAGAGCATATAGGTACAAACTCCATGATAGCGGATCCGCTTACAAAAGGGCTACCACCTAAGGTCTTTCACGAGCACACTGCTCATATGGGTGTTCAGTTGTTTGATAATATGCAGTTTTAGTGGGAGTTTGTATTTGAATGCCAATTTTCTTTGTATATAGACATTGTGTGTTTGTATATGTTTTCTGCAGAAATAAAGAATACAGTTTATTTACACTTTGATTTCGGTACAGTTTTGATCTCATTCGGATATAAGGTAGGACCAGTTGGAAATAGACATGTTTATATCACATTGCATGTAATTTTCATGCTACACATCCATACTTAATCTATGTCATTTGGTTATATCGATATACGTAATCATTGATGGGTTTAGTCTCGCAGCATATGTGACGAAGGCCGCTTTGGTTCTATGTTGGTATGATCAATGGATGAGATTGTTCAGGAATACCCTTATATGTGATAGCAAAGGTTGAGCTCACTAAGGTTAACACATTTTTTGGAAAGATACATATGTGGCCCAAGTGGGAGATTGTTAGAAAATAATTTTTCATGTGGGCACACATATGTAATTAAATGTGTTATTTAATGCTATCTTAAATTAAAGCCTAAATTAAAGTGATATAATTAAGATAAAGTTAAAAGGCTTTGTTGGGTATTAAAATAATGTATGGGTTATTTTTGTAAATATTATATGTGTCGATACCAATTTATAATTTTCAGATTTTATGATGGGCGAAACTGAAAATACACTAAAATAACAAAAGTTATTTATTTTAGTTATGGTCTTCAATTCATACGCATTATTATTTCATTCAGAAAAATTACAGACATCCTGCTTCTTTTGAAATTCCATCTTCCTTGAAGTTTCAAAGGAGTATGTATTGAATTGGAAGGCGATAACACATAACAATTCAAGATCATGAATCCAGGTACGCTTCTGCAATTTGGTATGATTCTTCTCAATAATTTGACATAA
This sequence comes from Artocarpus hirsutus, assembly GCA_946598075.1. Lineage (NCBI taxonomy): Eukaryota > Viridiplantae > Streptophyta > Magnoliopsida > Rosales > Moraceae > Artocarpus > Artocarpus hirsutus. The sequence continues at coordinate 3,484 of CAMOHE010051465.1, forward strand.
ATGATCCTGTGTAGAAATTCCGGTTTAATCCGGTTCTATCAATATCTACGTTAGATATTGTAAGAAGTCAAAAATTCATGAACTGATAGGTAGTTATTTTCCTACATTCTTGTTTTTTATTTTTGTCTTTTGTTATTGAATTCTTTTCACAAAAAAGACGCAAACTCAAGCAGTTATCAAATACTTACTCTTGAGTATTGCCAGTCGACTTTGCCATTGTTGTAACCTGCGGGGAATGTACTGTTCTGGTCTTCATGATTTTCTCGTACACGGCCAACTCCAAAACTTAATTCTCTTTCTTTCTCCAACCGACTCAAAATGCTTTTAATTCCACCTTCATGCTTTGTGCTTGTCATTTCTCTATCCAGGAAAAAAAAAAATACATATAATAATCAGTAATTAATTCACTTTTTTTTTCAATGAATAAGGACCGACTGCGCGATCATTTTTTATGACCAAATTGTACAAGATATATATAAAAAGAATTATTTTGCTGATTTTACTAAGTAGAGTAGTTATTTTATTATTACAGTTAAAAAAATTTTAAGCAAATGATCATCACATCATGATAATAACATAACAGAAGGAAAGGTCCATCCACACTTGCTTTTTACAAAGCGCAATCGAGTGGGTCGCTCAATGTAAAATTAAAAATATATAATAGATGGTTACATTTCCAAATGATGCTGTTATTATTAGTTGTTTTTAAGGAAAAAATTTATAATAATTGATAAAATTGAATTTGTATTATGCCACGTATCAATGGTTAAAATATAACCTTTATTTGTAGAGTAGTCATATTGGTAGATTTTCATGTGCATTCGCAAGAAAGACTAAATGTGTGTTTTGTTGTTCCCATTTTAGATGAAGAAAGATTTTTTTCACCTTTAATAGGCTGTTTGACAAGGGTAGTCTAAATGAATTTTTCAGTTATAAATCGTACTTTTACATGCTACAATAAAAAAAACTACGACATTGTAAAGCTTTTATATGTTAAAGTAAAACAGTTTTAACCATCGTATTAAACACCCTGTAAGTTTTATTGCCAAATATATAGACTAATTAATGATAGAAACTCTCAAAAACTGCTACCGGAAGTGGAGGCTGACTGATCAGGATAAATCACCGCAGAGCCCTCTGATCTAATTTCTTCTTCTTCTTCATCATGATCATCGTCATTCCAAGCACTATTGATCTTTTGCAAAAGAGCATCAGTTTTTATTGTCGTATTTACAATATTATCCCTTACTTCATTGTAATTAATAACTTCTTGCTTTTCCTCCTCTTCTTCCAAATCCCAACCCCACAAAAGCCAACTGCCTTGCTTCAAATTTGCGTCCACCAAATCATGCCGACCGGCAGCGGCCAACTCTTTCTTTGCCGGAAACGAATTTGGCTTCTCTGAATTCTATATAAACTCAAGAATCTCCTCCTCCAATTCAATAACATAGTAATCAATATCGTCCGTTTCTCCATCAGACGCTCTCGCTAGTAATGGACTAGTAGTGGTACTAAAGTACAGCCGGAGCGTCAGCGGCAGTGGTGGCACGAACCACCGCTCATGCCGCCTCGCCGGCTTAAGGATAGAAATGGCCGATCGGCTGACATTTCGTCGAAAACATAATAATGCTGATGGACGCCAAGGCGAGGATATTGATGATGACATGTGATCATATGCGTTTTTTGAAAGCTCAGTGCAAAAAAAAAAATTAGAAAGAAAAAATGATAATATAATGAGGACGATTATGACGATGATTTATGAACGAAATTGACGACCGAAACATCAAAGAGAGTTTTCAAAATTTCAATATTAATGCCGGAATATAATTTAAAGAGCCGCCTTTTTTTAATTAAATATGCGTCAATGTTTGTTATGATTTTTAATCTTAAATTTTGTTGGATTTTGTTTTTAAAAATATTTTTTTAATATTTTTAATAGTTGCTGCTGATTCTTAAGTTTGTTAAATTTTTTTCTTGTTCGTTAGTTGATAAGATTTTTTGGGTTCGATTCGGATTTTGTGGGGTTAATCTTATACGTGATCAGGTTTAATTTCATTAAAGATATTAACTTAAATTGTTTTTTTCTTCACATTCAAAAAAACTGTCTTTTTTTTTTCTTTTAGTGGTTTTAGGTAGATTTCGTACATTATCTGAATCTGTAATGCTTTTTAAGTTTCAATTAATTAAACTTGGGCTTAAAAAACAAACGTGTACCAGATTTAGATATAGAATGCGGTAGAATTGAATTGTGTTATTATTCAGAATTAAATTGAATTATAATTAAAAAATCTTTTTCTACGTTAAAACCTTAGTACTCATAAAATAATGAGAGCCAATTTACTTTATAGTGTACTGTTTTACCCTGTAGAGTTGAGTAAGAGTGCTTTGTTGTAAATATTTCCTGCGAGGCCCCGAAGGTAATGATATTCACAAGACAAATGTTCCAGGCTTAACCGCTTAAGGATTGCCTTCCGACATGCGGTGAGCACTCTTTTCCCAGTTGACTGGGGAAGAACCGTGGTAATTTTTCTTTTGATGCTAATCATCTAGCGGTTTTGCAGACGTGGAAGGAGGAGATGCAGTATGTTTATTCAGGAAAAGCCAAGTTTGCTGAAGAAGTAGACTGTAGAATACACATTTATCACACCGATCTTGAAGCCAGGCGGGAATGGGATTGCTCTCGCAGGCCATTATTCATTGGCAAATAAAGCTATAGTGACTTGAAATGTTTTTTTTTTTTTGTTACCCTTCCATTTTTTAGCATAATATGAAACAAGGGAAATTCATGGGAGATGGGTTTTTGAAAAATGATTATCTTAATCAATGAGGCAGTAATATTTTTATGATTAGATTCTCAACCTTCGCTTTTTACCGCCCTTTTTTCATACTATCATACTGAATGACCCATAAAAAGGTGCTCCTATAGCTTGGTCTTCTTCACTGTTTGTATCAGAGTAAAAATACGTGCGGATAGATTGGACATGTTTGATTAGCTGCTTCTCCAAATCTTTGTTTCCACTTCAACCCAAAGGAAATTATTAATATGATCATTGCTAGTTTGGCACGCATGCAACAATAAATAGCCGAAATGCTTTTTCACTATAGATTTATTTATAGTCCTTTTTTTTTTTTTTGGAAAGAATATTGTTCTTTCGTTTGTGGAGAAAATAATGCAATATTTCATGTTTGCACACCTTTTAACCATAAAGTCGGGTCCTTTGCCTCGCCTTTTGTGTCTTGGCCACGGAGGAAAGCATCTTAGGGTTTCAAATCTAGCTTTTATTTTTTTAGTCATATATATATATATATTAATTCAACTTCATTTTCTCTTTAAGAAAGTGACGGTGCAGTAGTTGCAATATGGCGAAAATTACTCCTTTTACATGATTGTTGCACGTTAAAGAAAATCATCACATTAATTATTGTGATGTTTAGAATATTAGTTTAAATTAAAAATAATATAACAATTTAAAAATTAATAAAAAACACTAGAACGGAATTAATTTAAAATATAATTTTTTATTCGAACTAGTCAACTAATGTTGCGCATATTGTCTCTAACGAAGGGGTGGTCTCAATCCTATGGCACTGGTTGTGCAACGTTTAACTTGACAAAAATGTGTCTGTGTGTTGACCAAAAAAAATGGAAGCGGATAGGAAGAGAAATTGCAGCCAATAATATCCACGGAATCACACATTGTCTCACAAGAAACCATACCCAAAATAACACATGGCTCATCGCCACATCTACGCGTACCACCTAAAGACAAAATTTAAAAGAAAATGTTAAGTATTTGGGAGAGGAGTGGGAACCAATGGTTAGAACCACTTTTACTGTAGCATATGAGAGCTTTATATTGTAGCAATTTTTTTTTTAACATGTGAGAGTTTTACACTATTCATAACTGAGTTTGTGGTGAGAACTGAGTGGTTAAAATCATTGCCAAACAGGGTTTAATGAAAGATTGGAAAGGATTAAAAAACGATTTGTCTTCTAAACAACTAGTAAACAGCATGTAAATAAAATAACTAATAAATAATTAAAAGAATAAATTCAGTAAATCTCGAATTTATATAATTTAAACAGTGTAATAATTTACTTAATAAATTCAAATTTATTATATCAACAAACTTTTCAAAAATTTATGCCGTTTATTTTTATTCTGCGTAAAAAATTACTATTCATCTCTTTCTCAATAAATCTCAACCCAAAATCCCTCGTGCCTATCCATTCCAAAAGAAACCTCCCCTGAACCAGGTTTATTTGATAAAGTGTTGAATTGGGGTTTGTGGAAGCATTTTCCTACCTTTGTTTATCGTTTTCTCACTACTAAGAGGAAGCAATATTTTCTTTTTTCGTGACAATAAATAATATATCTATGGAAAACAAATAATTATTTTTGCTTTTTGTTGGCTAAAAGGACTTAAAGTTTTGTTGTTTTTCTCAATACTAATGGAAAGCAATATCTTTTTCTCGTGATAAAAAGCAATATAAAACGAATAATCATTTTTGCTTTTTGGTTGCTAAAACGACTTAAAGTTTTATTAAGACACTACAACTAATAGGCGGATTCCATGATATGAGACTTATTCTTTATTATAGGACCTATTCTTTATTAATATGTTGCCACTTAATATTTTTTTCACTTTTCGAATCGATCCTATTAGTATATTTTTTGGAATCCATTGATGATTAACAAAATTTAAAAAATGATTATAATCGAGTTAGTTTTAGATTTTTTTAAAAAATTAAATATATTTTGTTTAATCATGTTTAAATCTCCCCTCAAATAAAAATCATGTTTAAAATGTTTGTTGAATGTATTTTGGTGCAACCTTATGGGCTAAGAAATTGTTTTTAATCTGTCAAAAACACTCCAAAAATATAATTTCGAATTTTAAAAAAATTAAAAGAAAAAACGCGTATTTTCCCTATATATATATAAATCTAAAAAATCCGTCCACCCAGAGTCTTCTCTACTCTCGGCCTTTTCACTCTCTCTTCCTCCAAACGCCCAAATCCCTCTTACCCTCTCTCCTCTCTCTGCTTTTCCCTCTCTCTCCCCTCAGAAAACCCCACCCGCCACAAAACCCTCGCCTTTCACCTCCACCACCACCACCACCCGGTGGTGCTCCGCGGTCGACGCGAAACCCTAAAACCTCGTCTTTCGACGGCAATGGCGGCCACGGAAGTCTCAGACGGACCCGTCCTCAGCCTCATTAACAAGCGACTCCGGGCCCTCCGCAAGAAGCTCAACCGCATCACTCAAATGGAGGAGGCGATCTCCCAGGGCAAGCCGATCAACAAGGAGCAAGAGGAGGTCCTCCGCTCCAAGCCCGGCGTCTCCGCCCTAATCGACGAGCTCGAGAAGCTCCGACAGCCTATCTCCGACGCCGTCGCCGAGGAGGTCAGCCTCGCCGTCCAGCGCCACCAGATCTCCTCCCTCTCCGCCGACGCTGATCGCCAGGATAAGCAGCCCGACGAGCCCGAGACTGCCGCCTCGCCGGAGGTGCCTGATCGCCCCCGTGAGGCGGAGGTCGAGGACCTCCTGAATCTGCTCTACTTCGGCTCGCTGTTTGACGTGAAGCCGCAGAGTGAGTTTACGTCGACGATGCTGACGAGAACTCACGAGCGAGGGTGTTGCTTGACCTACGACTACGTCAGCGACGACGCCACCGATCTGCTCGGCGAGAGGGACTTGGATTTGATCTCCAAGTTGGGAGGGTTGTTGATATCGCGGCCTGCGGATTCGAGCTTGTCTCACAAGAACGCCTTGCAGAGGTGCTTGGAGCATGCCAAGCTTTGGCTCTCCAACTCCGAACAGCTTGTTGAGCCTAATGCTAATATCACTTGTAATATCTTTTTCCTTTATACGCTATTTATTGTTATTACATCATTATTGTTGTTGTTGCTGTTGTTTTGTGATTTATGGAAATGTGTAGGTGTTATTGTGTCCTAACTGTTTTTGTTTTTGCTTAGACTCGGGCTTGAGAGAGAGGCTGAACAAGATAATGGCGTCTGACTACTTCACCACCACGCCTGAGATGAAGGCTCCCGTGGAGGTTGCTGCTGCTGCTGTGAATTATGCGCCTTTCCAGGTGCCGGTTCATGCCTCTGTTTCGCCCATACCGGTCGAAGCCTCCGTTTTGCAGTTCCAACAGGTCTAACTCGATTTACTATGCTTTAAGTTGCATGTGATTTGGGTCTGTTTCTTTAGCATGAATGATAATGTAGGTGATTGGATGATTGTTTACCAATTTGCGTTTGGGTTTTGAGTTTAATTTCTCTTTTTTATGATTGCTGAGTAGTTGTCTCTTGTCCCTGGGATGTGGTATTAGTTGACGTTAGAGTAGTTGTCACAAGGTTATGAGGTTCTTGAGATTTGAGCTATATGTAGGCACTCTGTATTGTTTACTGGTTAACTATGGTAGGGAAGAGTTTCTTGGTAGTTATGAGTTCTCGGGTGTTAAGGAAATAGTATAAACGGTGAAATATGTTCTTATTCTCAAATGAATTGATAGCATAGAATTGGAAGTGGTTCAAGCGTCTAGTGGTGCTTGAAACTCTGAAAATTCTCAATGACAATATGGCGAAGGTAATTACTATTAGTTCTACAACACTCCATTTATATGGCACCGTAGCATATACGGAGTATCATCAGATTTACTTCATATAATTTTTATTTCTTCTTATGTTAATTCTTTTAAAGTATTACCATGTCTTTATCAAATGCAATATTCTTTTAAGCTATTGCAAAATAAGAAATTTATACATTGCCCACCTTTTGTTCTCCTTTTATGAACAGATTTAAGAATAGTGCATGTATGAAAGTTTGGTGCTTTGTTTGTTGTGGGGACATGGGTATGTGTGTTTTGGAGGGCAGGCGTGTGAGAGTTCATATACTCACACCTGCTTTATTTAATGACACTTTGGAGTTGGTGTGACTGTAGACTTTTTGATGTGTTTAAAAAGAAATGAGGATCTCAATTTTAATTCACGGTTTATAAGGCTTAGAGTTTTGGCGAGACGATGTGCTCGGCAAGTAAGCTTCTCATTGAATAAAGTACTTGATTATTCTATAAATAATAAAGTGATTGTTGAGGCCGAGTTTGCTATTTGCTGAAACATCTGCATTTACTGGACTTTGTGCTGAGATTATGGAGAAAAGGAGGCAACAAATGATGGTTTCAATGTTGATTGATGATTTATTAATGACAGCTTCTAATTTGAACAAAGTACTCAAATCATTAATAATTCATGGATTTACTGTTGATGCCGAGTTTTCCATTGGCTGAAACATCTGCGTATTGGGGACTTAGTCTGAGATTATGACCTTGCTTTATAATCTATACTCTTTACATTGGTTTTCTATCGCCTTTAGTTTAAAACTTAGGAAAGAAAGGAAGTTTAAAATTTTTGTTAATAGTTAATTGAACCTAGTATTTAGTTGTTTGAACTTTTGCAGGATTCATATGCGATGTATGTTGCTAGACAATACTGCAGTTTTTACTTAGTAAGCTTGCTTGTCCTTATAACATGTGGGATGTTATCTGGAACATATTTAGGAAAGCATGAAATAGGGAGCTTCCTTTCTTTTTCCTATTGGGCTCTATTCGTAAATCTTATATTGTTTAATTTGGCTTTGTAGCAAGATGCTACTGGTTACAAATTATGGGAAAAGGGCCCACGTTAGAAGATACGTAGGTGAAATGTAGTGATCCGCATGTAGTGCGACTACAAGATAAAATATCCCACGTAAGGATGAAGCTGTACAGAACTTCCTCTTCGTCAAAGTCAATGCATCATCCACTCTGAGTGAGGAGGCATGTTTTCTCTCGGAACTGATTTTCTGTTCTTCTTTCAAAATAGTGTAAATATGTAGATTGTCAGCCAGCTACCTTACATATTTGATTCTTCTCAAGCCTCTTCAATAGACATTCCCTGCATCCTGATTGTAGTATTTAACCCATGGCCCGATAAAATCATTCACTCTTGTAGTCTCTTACGGATTATTGATATCTGATCTTCTAAGGTGGAAAAAGTCCTATTATCATCTTGGATTAGCTAATTGTTGTGTACTTACGGTCCAAGGATAATTGGTTTTAAGCTAAAGCTTCTCACGGTGGCACAAACAATTTGCAATGCTGATGCTCTGTCTCTTTCGTTTCATGTGAGAGATATTATGTATAAGCGTGTTGACATAACTTTTAACTTCTTGATTATGAAGTCTGCCTTTGTTGACAATACATGAATATAACTTTTTGATTATGGAGTCTGTCTGATGTATGGTATGCTTATAATCTTTGTTTTGTCTGTGTAAACTGAGCAAGGGACTGTTTGTCAAGTTGTATGTTTTCACTTCACTTTGGATATCCTGTAGGACGAAGGCACAACAGATTTTCAAGGACATGAAATTGGCGAGAATCAATCAAGCACTGCAGAGGAAGTTCACAAGGTGCTCTTATTTTAGCTTTAATAGAACTCTGCACTGCTTTCCTGCTTAATTGAAGATAATAACATGTTTCCATTTACAGGATGATGAGCCACAGACTGATAACCCTGCCGACGCTGTCCCAGTTGAACAAGAACAAATCAGACCAGATACGGAAGTAGATTACAGTCAGAGAGATGTTGAATCGAAAGAGCAGCAGTATGTTCTGCGAAGGCCTTATCAGAACCAAAGAGGTGGTGGTCGTGGTGGGGCGGGTGGTCGTAGGGGTTACCCCAATGGCCGTGGAGGCAGAGGCAGTAGCAGAGGAGGTGGACCCTACGAGAATGGTCGGAACCAGTACTATGACCAGCCTGGAGGTTATTATCCGAGGAACTACCACAACAATAGAGGAAGGGGTGGAAGAGGTGGTGGGCCCTCTTACAACAACCATGGCTCAGTTGTTCAAGGTGGCCAAATATCTGCCGGTGTTGGGGTTGGATCATGATTATCTAGTAAGTTGTTGATAGGGATGATTGTTACTAGCTTTCTTTTGTATGGGTGGTGAATCTTTTCTTGCTTTGCGTGAGAGATGCTCTGAAACATGGGTTGCTTTTAACGAACTCACCATCCAGGACTCCTTTTGTAGTTCAGTTATATTAAGGATTCCAATGGGAAACGGTTCAAAAAGAACTATATTTTTGTGGTCTTTCTTTATACCTGTTCTGCTCTGGTTAACCTGTCTGTCCTATATACATACGCTCTTGAGTGGTGTTGAATATGTTAGTTCATTAAATCCTAGGGAGAACTTGGGAAGTTGAAGGGTAGGGTATTTCATAGTATGGATTTGCCTACGAATTAACTGGCTTAAATGCCCTGTTTGTTTTATAGGTTTAACCATAATTCAAACCTTTATATTACGGTGTTTTCTATCCAAAATAAATAAATAAATAAATTTTATTTTCACATTTTCAAACCTAGGAACCAAAAGGGGCATAAATTTTCTTTTTAGCTAATGTACGAGCTTCTCTTCCCCGTTGGTCACCGGAAAGAAAATGACAAAGCTGCTGTGAACTGTAATATGCTTCTTTCAATGACCTTCGTTTATTTCTGGTATTGCCATGTCCTCCATAACTGAGTTTAATGTCAATTGTTCACAGAAAAGATGCCTTTTGTTTTCTAACGGGACGAAGTGAATGCATCTTCACAGGGGTGGCAATTCATGTCACATGTGTTTTGGTTGATCCTACCTTAATTTTCTCCCAATCTGAACACGACTAGTAAATAACCATGACTTGAAATTAACACATGCGTCTGAGATTGCATGAAATCATATGCTTTTTCTGAGCTTTTTACGGGTTATGAAGAACTATAAATTCATCAATCTTTTAAAATATGATAAAATGTATCAAAATTAAGCAAATATGATAAGATTACAAAAACAAATAAAAGATCACAAATTTATAATGATGTATAAAATAAGTGATGCAAAGTAATATTGTTTCAATCTTGTTCCGCATTCAGAATATTTTGGAATGGTCCCAAAATTGGGATGAAATTGACCTACGCAAAAGATTGTGGGTTGTGCATGGAGTTATGCCGGGCCAACTTGAAATAGATCCATGTTGTTTGTCTATTTCAGATTGATCTAAATTTGATCTAGGCCTTCTTCCTCTCCTCCCCTCCCCCCCCGCCCCCCCCCCCCACCAAAAAAAAAATTCTAAGCAGTGAAATTTGTGTTGTTTTCAAATTGTATTGTTCGTGTTGTAACTCGTAGTCCGGACCTACCACGTGAAGCAGCATGACCTTTTTTCTTTTTTTTTTTTGCGGTAAAAAGTTTCGTGTGTATAGTGTTTTCCGTGTGTGGAAAAAGTTACTTTGAGAAGCACATTGCACGGAAGAACCTCAGAAAGCATTTTCTTAGGAAAAATAAATAGTGATGTACGGGCATTTTGGGGCTGCTGTATGCCGATTAATCAAACCATGCAATTTGATACAAACAGGCTTAGGGCAACCACCAAGTAACATAGGTCACTTTTGCAAACAAGTGAACTGACAAATGACAAGATGCTCAAATTAGTAGTCAAGTGGCAAGGATATGTTTGACAGGTTTATTTTTATTTATTTTTTTTTTTTTGAATTTTTTGTCTGGACCCAAAAACAGCTTGCAAAGTGTTTGAATGAAATCCTTAAGAGTTTATAGAGCGTAGACATTTCTTTTCACATTTTGTCTTGTGTACTTCCTTTGCATGTCTGAATGATGCAACCATTCTGCTAAATGTCGCAAGTAATTGGAAAAGAAAAGTCTTTTTCAACTTCACGGTGTTAAAACCTTGTAGTTCACAAAACAGTATTTATAGTGTATTTTTTAAACTGAGACATACTATTTTATGAGTAGTAGAGTTTTAAGCCCATAGAGTTAAAATAGAAGTGCTCATTGGAAAGGTAAAATAAAATATTTTAAACACTGTTTAAAATTAAACTTATGAACTCACTCTAAGCACTACTCTCTTGTGCTTCGCTTATAAGAACTTCCTCTAAGTGCTCCAACTTATTAAAAATGCTTTCAATACACAATTTATTAAAACTGCCCATTTATTAAAAATCTGTGATTTATTAAAAGTCTAAGTTATCCTTCATTCTCACGGGTAGTTTTGAAAAGTTAAGTAAAGAAGTGCACTTTTAATAAAGAGAGCATTCATGGGCAGTTTTTTCAACCGCTCTTCGGGGTCCAAGCCTGTAGGCGTATATACACTCCTACATCCACTTTATGCCCACACCTTGCGTGGACTTGATGCCCACCAAATTGAGGTGTGATAGTGCTAAAATTTCACCTTGGCCCGTCTCGGCCACTGCTTTTCATACAGGGAACTTCGCTCTACTTGGCCAATCAAGAAAGTCAAAAGAATGCTGTTGGCCATGGAAATCAGGGGACATAAACTCTTCTCTTCTCACTAGGGTTAAAAAAAAAAGACGCAGAATTCAAAGATTGTAGCAGTTTGCCAACCTCTCCAACTAATATACGGGTATAATTTCACTTCACGACACGACCAAACAGAAAAGAAAGAAAGAAAAAGCTCTGCTTAGTAGTCGTCTTATGTCGATGAATGCCTCTCGTCTCTTTTCTGAGTCTACAAATAAGTGAGAGGTAGGACTTGAACCTATGCAGAAAAACTTGAACAAATTTGTAGTTTGACACTTTGGATCACTAAGTCACTCTCCTTGAACTTCCACTTGGATCTCAAGGACCTTATAAGTAATGAAGTCTCTGTTATTCTTAAAAAAGAAGAAAAAAAAAGAATCGATTGGAAGGGCTTCTGCAAAATCATGTGAAAAT
>CAMOHE010051466.1:0-25479 GCA_946598075.1 Artocarpus hirsutus
GGACCGGGATTACGGTGTGAGACACCGGTACGAGTATTGAGGTAGAACTTCTACCCCTTACCTTTGGTAGCCCTATTTCAAAATGATTTAAGCCAAAAATGGATTTTTATCAAATGTTTTCGATGACAGATTGGGAAATGATTTTATCTAAATATCTTTACAAACGATTGATTGAGAAATGTTCATAGTGAACTTCATAATGAATATAAATGATTACGTCTGATAAAGAAAAGATTTCATGAATCAGAGAGATATATGTTTATATATATAGGGCATGATGCCATATCAGAGATCGGGTTGTGTAGTGAACAACCTTGGGGGCAGGTCCCGAAACCCAGCTGGGCCACTACGGTGGTGAGTCATGTATGGTTTGCCCAGGAAAGGAAAATGGTACCCTTTTGATTGATTTATTTGAATTATTTTGGTAAGATTATATTTTATTTAATTTCACAATTAATTATTCATTCGTTGATTGTTCTAGTTCATTTTCATATGTTTATTTGACTTATGCAATTTCTTTCAAAGTTGAATAATTTCGAATATAGTCCTACTGAGCGTTTTGCTCACATTTTATCTGTTTTAAAATCTTAACCCTAGGTGGATATCAGCATAGGATTGGAGAAGAGTCCGCCGATCGGACTCACGATCAGTAAAAGTATTTGGTAGGTTAAATTACCATTCAAGGCATGTAAGACTTTAACTTTTCTTTTATTCTGGACTGTGGTTGTATCATAATATTGTCAGTACTATATGTGTGTGCATAATATGTGGGCTAGTGAGACTCATACGCGTTCCACCCCATATTTAATTATTTTAATGTTATTTCTATTTGTTTAATTATTATGATGATTCATTTATTTCTTTAACTTTTCTATTCAAACGATTTTAAAATTATCACCTTTTTATTTATAAATTTCATTCTAAAACCCTATTTTTAACCAAATCTTTACTTAATTAATTTAATTAAACCACCACGTCATCTCCCGTACTCTGGGGCGTGACATGGCCTCTGTCCAGAGTTTAGAATCAACATCCTCCATAGCCTCTGTGTAAGTGTAAGGATCCCTATCATGTTCATCCGATTCAGCTAAGAAGGCCTCCTCATTGAACATATACCTCTTGAGTTGACGCCCGATCCTCTCACTACGTCGAAGCCCCTTAGGTTGTTGTTCAGGTTGGTCTGGTCTTTCTACACTTATCAGAATGGTCTCATTCAGAACCTCCAGAGTCATCGAATCACTTCTCAACTCCTCAAGCACTACTTTGTTTCGAGGCTTAAAGTCATCCATTTAACTCTCCTCAAGGAAAGTTGCATTAGTTGAAACCACGACTTTATTTTTCTTTAGGTTATAGAAATAACCACCTTTAGTCCCTTTTGGATATCCTATAAACACACAAACTTCTGAACGTGCTTCCAACTTATTCGCATCCTTAAACAAGACATGAGCCGGACATCCCCATATACGAATATGGTTTAAGGATGTCTTTCTACCCGTCCACAACTCATGAGGAGTTTTAGGGACCGATTTTGAAGGCACATTATTCAAAAGATAACATACAGTTTGTAGTGCATATCCCCAAAAGGATAAAGGTAATGATGAATAACTCATCATGGACCTTATCATGTCTAATAAAGTCCTATTTCTTCTCTTGGCTACGCCATTCTACTACGGAGTACCTGGTGCAATCAAATGGGATAAAATCCCATTCTCTAATAAGTGTCCTAGAAACTCATCAGAAAGGTATTCTCCACCTCGATCAGATCGAAGTGTCTTTATGGGCCTATCCAATTGTTTTTCCACTTCAGCCTAAAACTCCCTAAACTTGTCAAAAGTTTTGCTTTTGTGGTGCATCAGGTACACATACCCATACCTTGAGTAATTGTCAATAAAAGTGACGAAGTACTCATACCCTCCTCATGCCCGGATGTTCATCGATCCGCAAACATCACTATGCACAAGTTCTAGAACCCCTTCGGCCCTATTTCCCTTAGACCCGAATGGTCTTTTGGTCATTTTACCCTCTAAGCAAGATTCACATTGAGGTATAGATTCCACCTTTAAGCCTCCGTTTGGTATGAAGGAAAATTGGATGGCAAGAAAATGGTGGAGGGATTTTGGGATGAAAATTGATAGATGAAGGTGTTTGGTAGGAGGGAAGTTTGGATGGAAAGGAAAATGCGATAGAAAAACTACCAAGTAGGTTCTATTATATTTTCTACTCTCAAAATTGGATAGATTATTAGATGGAAAAAATTGTCAGTTATATAAATGAAAGAAAATTACAAAATTATCTATAAAAATTAAACGAGAAAAAAATAGAAATTACTTTCTTTTCCATACTTTACGAATCTTTTTTGCTGAAAAACTTATTTTTTACAATTTCTATTGTTGAAGATTGATAAAGGTATGTAGTCCAAATTTATGTAAATTATTATTAATTTGTGGTTGAATATCTCTCCTATTGATTTTATGTTTTGTTGACTTCTTAAATTAGGAGAATGTTGAATTTTTCTTTTTTTTTTTTTGTGAAAATTGAAAGTTTTACAGAAACCTAACCACCTTTTGTAAAAACAACCAAACGTGTTGTTCATTTTCCAATCCAGTCATCACTCCCAGGTTAGTCTCCTTCCATTTCTCAATTCATTCAACCTTTCTATCGTTTTCGGCAATATTTATACTATTTTTACATGATGTTTCTAATTAGATTTTTTTACAGAGCAAAAATATCAAGACGTGGCAAAGAAAGTAACTTGGTCTTTTGGTCTTGGGTTAGAGCAGCTAGCAATGGTGCTATTTGGCATTCCGCCTATTTTACAAGTGAAGAATTATATTGGTTGTATTGGGTAAAAAAGTAATTATATTGATTATAATTTTTCTATCCTTTAGGTTTTACTTTTAACACCAAACACATAGAAGTAAATTCATTTTCTTTTCTCTCTATCATGCCAAACAACTAAAGAGAAAACTAAAATCCTTTCTTTCCTTTCAGTTTTCCATCCATTATAATTTTCCTTTCTCTCTCACTTTCTTTCCTTCCTACCAAACAGAGGGTAAGTGACTTAAAGGTCCAACCCTTTCCAGCCTTTGAATCCTATTCAGGTTAATATGACCAAAGTGCAAATGCCAAAGATAAGTCTTATTAGAATGAGAAGTTTTAAGCCTTTTAGAGTTATTATCATTCATCTCAGCATTAAGCAGTAAGTCCATCTTAGGTTTGATAAAATATAGATTATTTTGCATCCATCTAGAACAGATAAAAGATTTATTTTTACGAATCACCATTTTATTATTAAAAGAAACTAAATAAGAGTCTTTAAATAAACAAGCTACATAAATTAAATTCCTTTTAAATTTAGGAACATAAAAACAATATCGCAAAATTAAATTCCTATAATTGTCAAAATAACAATATCGCAAAACAATAAAGAGTCTTTCACTAAGACCAAGGTTCCATTGCCCATCAGAAGCGTGAAGTCTTCATGAAGCAGACTTCTTGTTTCTTTGAACCCCTGTAGAGAAACACAAACGTGACTAGTTGCACCAAAATTTATGACCCAAATGTCACTTGATTCCTCAACCAAACAAGTTTCTAAATAGAAAAGATCACACCTACCTCCTTTGGAAAGGAAGTCCATGCAGGGCTTCTTTATGTGCCCGACCTTTCTGCAAAAGAAGCACTTTAGCTTCTTTGGGTTCTTGTTTCTCTTCTTCTTGCTCTTGTTATTAGCAGGAATAGAAGACTTCCCATTCTTGGCCCGTTGCTTCTTTCCATTCCCAGAGCTGGGATTGGAATCAAAAGTAGCTACCATGTTGGCCTCTCCACCCACAGGAGACTCCTTGATCAGCAGTTTGAACTCTTGTAACTGTTTCATTAATTCTGTTAAGGTCATATCTTGCCTATTGCTCAAATTAAAAGTAGCTCTAAACGGAATAAACTCCTTAAACAGAGTCTCAAAGACCATAGTCATCTAAGTTTCAGCATCGATGTCTACTCCATTGGTTTGAGCCTCAAAGAGGTAACCCATGACCAACATCTTGTGCTCTTTTACAGATGTCCCTGACCTCTGTTTACAGTTTAAGAGTTTCCAAAGCGCCTTGCCACTTTTTTATGGCCTAGCCTCCAAACATGTCTTCAAGATTATCCAAGATCTGCTTCGTAGTCTCGTAATCTTCATGTTGAGCCTACAACACGTTATTCATGGTTGCCATAACATAGCAGCGGGCCTGATCGTTTGCATCTTTCCAGCGTTCGTACGCTTAGAATTGCTCATTAGTTGAGTCTCCCGTAGGCTCGGGAGGACAAGGGGTTGTCAACATGAATTTTAGTTTCTCAAAGAAAAGGACGATATCTAGGTTTTGTTTCCAATCATTATAATTCTCTCTGGTTAATAGGTTTTTGTCAAGTATCGAAGATAAAGCATTTTTAGACATTTCTAATCTTCAATAAAGAATCATATACCAAACATAAGCAAACATATCATAATAATTTAGTAAGATGACATAATTATGTAAAAATATACAAATGTGTTTATGTGTCAAAATCTTGAAAATATCACAACCTTACAACGATAATTCCCAACTTAGAATTCAACAAGCTCCTAGGGGAGTCATGCCAAATTCAATTAGGAACACGGATCCCCTCTTGATTAATATATACCATCCAAGATCCGTATGATCCAGCATATATTAATAATCGCTTCTTTGGCCATTAATTTTATTAACAGAGCTTGTAGGAGAGGTTAATAATAAAATTAACATGAGTGTATAACCATCGTTTCAATATTTTATTCATGATTCATAATCACCACCTAGGGGTGAGCAACCATAAATTATGCTAAAATACCTTTTCCTTTTAGAGATCTAATCTGGTATATGATAGAAATCCCTTCCTAGGGGTTGGGAGCACCATGTTCTTCCTATAGACCAACGATGGAGGCCTTAGGTCCTCTCTTTGAAAAACTTCTCCCACTCAATCTTTTGAAATCAAGGTTTTATTTTAAAAGACATGCATGAACAATTTTAATATGAAGGGCACTCCCTATTCTATATGGCATGTTGTCAACATACATGGCAAATTATATTATAATGTAGACAAGCAAAGCAATTAAGAAAAGCTACAAGCAAAATAACAAATAACCGTAATCTTATGGTTCCACCCTAGAGAATAGAAAATAAAGATTACAAGAGAATAATCGAAACATATTATCGATTCTTCATCCTTGAATCTCCAAACTGTATCCTTCTTCATGTAATGCCCATCCGTAAGTGTTTGATCCCGTATGAATCGAACACTCCATATTTCTGGTCAAATCCATGTTTAATGTTTCTCAGAATTGTCTCAAAAATAAAATTAAAACTGCATGAAAAATTGCACCTTTTTTGGAGAAAACTCTAGCTCTCTCTGCCAGCAAGCTGATCTGGGTGATCGGCCTGCTGGTTATGAACCCCCCAGCCTGTCAATCTTCATAGATCGGCTTGCTGATTCATGACTAATTGGCCTGCCGAACCAGAAGTTCAGCCTGCCGCTGGAGCCACTAGATTTCTATCCCGCTGACGGCCTGCCAAACCTCACATCAGGCCTACCGATCTGCAACCATCGGCTTGCCAAATTGGAGAGTTCGGTATGCCGACCAAGCAGAAATCACCTTATCCAAAAAATACAATTTTTAATGCAATTCATTAATTTTATTTTCAACAATTCAAACAAAACATAAAATTAGAGAGTCAAGAAATACTTGGGAATGCCATCATCCATCTTCTAGATCCGCCTTCTAGATCCGCCTTTTTTGAACAATTATTTAATTACAAAATTCTTACAAATTTAAAATTAAATAATAATTTCTAGACGAAGATGATAGTTCGTCATCTAATTATATAGAAAAAAAATTTAGATACACATTCTAACCTCTAAGGAACCATAACCGGTATAAATTAATTAATTAATAAATAATTAAATAATATTTTAATCAACCATAATTAATTAATAAACATTCACCATATAATCCATGACAACATATAAATATATAGAAACCTAGAGTGCCAACTCTCTATAAAATTAAATTCAAGCATAGGAGAGATCAAAATCACATTATTTATACATACAGCATGATCACAAATTCATAAATTTACGTAAAAATCATGGCTCTGATACCAATTGTTAGAAAAATAGAACGCAGTGAAATTTTAAAATTTTATATCAGAGTATTTTCCAAAACACAAGTTTGACATGCTATATGCATAAATTAATTAGATTTTACTAACCTTTGAATGTCGAAGAACTCCTGTAATCCGTGAAGAGAAGTAACGTTTTAGAAGAGCCTCAACCAACTGGTCTTCTTTGCTATTCTCTATTGACAATCTGAGTGAGTGTGGGCTCACACATACAGCTCTTCTTCAAGGTGATTCTCCTTCCAACCAATTGAGAGAACCCAAAGCTAGTGTTCGTGATTTGTGAACAAGAGCTCTTAGGGAATTTCAGATTCTCACCAGCAGAGTATCACTCTTAATCTCTCAATTGATCTATATAACTCATGAGACTCACTCCCTATTTATAGAGGTTGGGTCTAGGTTCATTCCTTACAAGATAAGGTCTCAAAAATTCAAATCAGAATCAAATTCGGATCAATATCGGATGAAATCTGCATAAAAACACGTGATTTTTATTTCGTGCATGGGTAGGCTGATCTGTCTCATAGGTAGGCCGAACATGCCCCATTGATAGGCCAAACTTTAGGATCGGCATGCTGAACTGTCGAAAAAAAATCTCAGCGAATCTTTTATTTTTCTCCCGAGATTCTATATGATAATGCCCTAGTTTTAATTCAAATAACCCAATAGATAAGTTATCTAATTAAAACAACTTTATCTAGATAATCTCTAGAAAAATAAATAGATTCCTAATAATTCTACAAGATTATCTTGATATAATTTATTCAAAATTAAATCAACTGATAAATAGACAAGAATTATCTGATCCCAATAATTCAACAAGTTTAATCTTGAATTAATTTTGTCACAAAATTAATTTAACCGATAAATAGACATGAATTATTTGATTCTTTCAAATTTCAACCAATCTAATAAATCTGACATAAGTCACCAATAATTAGAAAAGCACACCGTATCGTTACAGGATTTTGTGAGCTAACAAAGGAGATCAAATGGACCTATATAGTTCAAGCTCCTGATGATTATAAAACCCAATATCCCAAATATACATTTCATAATTATCAACTCCAATGCTACTCCACTAAAAGCTTGGAGTTGTACTCTCGAACTCTATAGAATTACGAAGCTTGTATAGCTAAGTCTCCATGACATATCATAGTGTACTGTATCCCCATAGGATTATCCATAATCTGCTTAAGGATAATTTCTGTCTTACCTTCCCGATTATTTTTATCTTACATTTCGTTATCTCACCATCGAAAAACTTACCATCTAAAGATGGTATACCATTCAGTTACACCTATGTATCCAAATGGTTGAGCGCTCTAGTTTTCCAATTACAGAATAACATATAAGAAGATATCACTACTTTAAAGAGGAGCTATGGATTCCATGTATATGAATAATAGGTCTACGCTATCAAAAGTCATGCCTCCAACGTAGTGGTATGCATACCACTATTAAAATATAGGTGTCACCCTTTGGTCCATCAAAAGACACAAGTCAAGACAACGGACCCACTATTCATCTCAAGATTAAGATACAATACAAATGATCGTCTAAAGTGAAGCGATTTGTCAAGATAGAATTATTAATCCAAATCAATTCACTTTATGTCCTGATCCAACACATCGTCACCTATGACAACATGCCAATGTTTCTATTCACGAAGTCTACCTCCGATGGTCAAGACAAACCATCTCCTAATAGGGATATAGACAACATAATAATCTTTACATGAATAAAGTATCCAACTTTATTCTCTCAATTGCGGATCTTATCATTTAGACCGTCACCTTAAGAATCATGTCTTCCACATAATCTGTCCATTATATGCCCAATTCTTAAAGGTTTAGACCAACAGTCTCAGACTATTGTTTGCTTATCACACATTCAGCAAATATGAACGTAAAGAGGACAAGATTTGGTATATATAATAAATAAATTCTTTATTGATAAAAATGTCTCCAAAAACTTATTATATTTTTACTCCTTAGGGCATATATGTCGAACAATGATATGTATGGAGACTTAGCCCTACGAGCCTCGTAATTCTATATAGTTCAAGAGTGTAGCTCTAAGCTTTTAGTGGAGTAGTGTCGAAGTTGATAATTATGAAATATATATCTGGGATATTGGGTTTCATAATTATCAGAAGCTTAAACTCTATTGGTCCATAAGGTCCCCTTTGCTAGCTCATAATAAATCCTGTAACGGTACGGCACGTTTTTTCGATAATTTGTGGCTTGTGTCAAATCATCAAATTGGCTAAAAATTTAATAGGATTAGATAATTCATGTCTGTTTATCGATTGAATTAATTTTGTAAAAACTTAATTCATGATAAATTTATTGAATTATCGGGATTATATAATTCATGTATGTTTATTGGTTGGATTAATTTTGAATAAATTAATTCAAGATAAACTTGTTGAATTATCAGGAATATTTATTTTCTTAGAGGTAATCTAGATATGACTATTTTTATCAGATAACTTCTCTATTAGGTTATTTGAATTCAAACTGAGACTCTATCCCAAGAATCTTAGGTGAAAAATAAGGATTTATAAGAATCATTTATCATAAATTCGACAGGTAGAACTTTAAGTTCGACCTGCCAATGGAGTAAGTTTAGTAGGCTGATCTACCAGTTTTGCCTATAGATCAAGCGATAAATAGATCACATATTTTCACAAGGATTTTATCTAAAATTAATTCTGATTCAAATTTCAAGGTCTTATTTGATAAAGACTGACCCCTAGGCCTAGCCTCTATAAATAGGGGAGTGAGACTCATTATTATTTAGATTAGTTAAGAAATCTAGAGTGAGACCCTGTTGGTAAGACTCTGAAACTCCCCGAAAAGCTATTGTTTGCACGTCAAGAACTATAGCTTTGGGTTTCCTTAATTGGTTGGAAGGAGAGTCGCCTGGTAGAAGAGCTGTACGAGTATGCTCACACACACACTTATTATGGATAGAGAATAACAAAGAAGACTAGTTGATTGAATCTCTTTGGAACGTTTCTTTTCTTCACAGATTGCAAAGCATCTTTGGCATATAAGGTTAATAAGATCTAGTTAATTTATCCATATAGTGTGTCAAATTTGTATTTTGAAAAATACTCTGGTATCAAAAATTTTTAGAATTCTACTACATACTATTTTTCCAACAATTAGTATTAGAGCCAAGGTTTTTACATAAATTTATAAGTTTGTGATCATACTATATATATAAATTATATGATCTTGATCTCTCCTATGCTTGAATTTAATTTTTTAAAGAGTTGACACTCTAGGGTTTCTATATATTTATATGTTGTCATGGATTATATGGTGAATGTTTATTAATTAATTATAGTTGATTAAATTATTAATTAATTAATTAATTTATGCCAGTTATGGTTTTTTAGAGGTCAGAATATGTATCTAAGTTTTTTATGTAATTAGATGGTGGACTATCATCTTCGTCTATGAATTATTATTTAATATTAACTTTGTAAGAATTTTGTAATTAAATAATCATTCAGAGAAGACAGATCTAGAAGATGGATGATAGCGTTCCCCAAGTATTTCCTAAGTCTCTAAAATTTTATGTTTTTGAATTATTGAAAATAAAATTAAAAAACTGCATAAAACTATATTTTTTGGAAAAATGTGATTTTTGCTCAGTCGTCAAGCCGAACACTCTAGTTTGGTAGGCCAATGGTCACAAATCGGTAGGTCTGACTTCAAGTTCGGCAAGCTGTCTACAACAAAAAAATCCAATGGCTCTGATGGCAACCTGAACTTTTAAGATCAATAGGCTGATTTGTCATGACCGCAGGCCAACCTAAAAAGATCGATAGGCCAAAGGGTTATGACCAGTAGGCCGATCACACAGATTGGCATGCCTGCCAAAAGTTGTAAATTTTTCAAAAGAGGTGCATTTTTTGGTGTAGTTTTGATTTTATTTTTGAGACAATTCTAAGAAATATTAAATTTGGATATGACTTGAAATATGGAGTATTTGATCTATGCGGGATTGAAGACTTGAAGATGGAAGTTACATAAAGAAGGATACAATTTAAAGATTCAAGGATGAAGAATCGATAATATGTTTCGATTTATCTCTCGTAATCTTTATTTTCTTTTCTCTAGGGCGGAACTACAATATTACGGTTATTTATTATTTTGCTTGTGGCTTTACTTGTTTGCATTATAATATGATTTGCCATGTATATCGATAGCTTGTCATATAGAATAGGGAGTGCCGCTCATTAAAAGTTGTTCATGCATGTTTATAAAATAAAGCCTTGATTTCAAAAGAATGAGTTGGCGAAGGTTTTTGAAGAGAGGACCTACGGCCTCCATCATTGGTCTATAGGTAGCACATGGTGGTTCTGACCCATAAGAAGGGACTTTATCATATACCGGGTTATATCTTCAAGAAGATAAGGTATTTTATCATGATTTATGGTTGCACACCCCTAGGTGGTGATTATAAATCATGGATAAAATATTGAAATGATGGTTACACACTCATGTTAATTTTCATATTAACCTCCCCTAGGAGCTCTGTTAATAAAATTAATGGCCAAAGAAATGATTATTAATATATGCTAGATCATACGGGTGCTAGATGGCATATATTAATTAGGAGGGGATATGTGTTCCTGATTGAATTTTGGCATGACTCCCCTTGGAGCTTGTTGAATTCTGAGTTAGGAATTATCACTGTAAGGTTGTGATTTTTTCAAGATTTTGACACATAAACACATTTGCATGCTATACATGATTATGTTATCTTACTAAACTATTATGATATGGTTGCTTATGTTTAGTATATGATTCTTTATTGTAGATTAAAAATGTCTAAAATCGCTTTATCATTGATACTTGACAAAAACCAACTAACTAGAGAGAATTATAATGATTGGAAAAGAACCTAAACATCGTCCTATCCTTTGAGAAACTAAAATTTATGCTGACAACTCTGTGTCCTCCTAAGCCTATGGGAGATTTCACTAATGAGCAAATCCAAGCATATAATTGTAGAAAAGATGCTAATGATTAGGCTCACTGTTATGTTATGACCAGCATGAATAACATGCTACAGGCTCAACATGAGGATTATGAGACTACTAGGCAGATCTTGGATAATCTTGAAGACATGTTTGGAGGCCAGACCATAACAAAGTGGCAAGAGGCACTTCAAAAACTCTTGGACTGCAAGCAAAGACTGGGGATGTCTTTAAAGGAGCATATGATGTTAGCCATGGGTTACCTCGCTAAGGCTTAGACCAATAGAGCTGACATCGATGCTAAAACTCAGATGACTATGGTCTTTGAGACTTTGTCTAAGGAATTTATCCTGTTTACAGCTACTTTTTATCTTAGCAATAGGCGGAATATGACCTTGACTGAGTTGATGAAGTAGCTACAGGAATTCAAACTACTGATCAAGGAGTCTCCTATTGGTGGCAAGGTTAACTTGGCAGCTGCTTTTAGTTCCAATCCAACCTTAGGAATGGAAAGAAACAATGGGCCAAGAATAGAAAGTCTTCTATTCCTGCAAATGGCAAGAACAAGAAGAAGAAGAAGAACCTGAAGAACCTTAAGTGCTTCTTCTATGGGAAAGTCAGGCACATAAAAAAGAATTGTAAGGACTTCCTTTCCTAAGGAGGTAGGTGCGATCTTTTGTATTTAGAAACTTATTTCTTTAAGGAATCCAATGATATTTGGGTCATAGATTCTAGAGCAACTAATTATGTTTGTGTTTCTCTATAGGAGTTCAAAGAAACGAGAAGTCTGTTACATGAAGACTTCACGCTTCGAATGGGCCATGGATCCTTGGTCTTAGCTAAAGCAATGGGAGACATCCATTTTTATTTTGATAATTATAGGAATTTAATTTGGTGAGATTGTTTTTATGTTCCTAAATTTAGAAGGAATTTAATTTCTATATCTTGTTTATTTAAAGACTCTTATTTAGTTTCTTTTAATAATAAAGTGGTGATTGATAAAAACAAATCTTTTATCTATTTAGGATGGATGTAAAATAATCTATATTTTATCAAACCTAAGATGGACTTACTATTTAATGTAGAGATGAATGATAATAACTCTGAAAGACTTAAAACTTCTCACTCTAATAAGACTTATCTTTGGTATTTGCAACTTGGTCATATTAACCTAAATAGGATTCAAGGGTTGGTAAGGGATGGACCTATAAGTCACTTAAAGGGGGAATCTATACCATAATGTGAATCTTGTTTGGAGAGTAAAATGACCAAAAGACAATTTGGGTCTAAGGACAATAGAGCTGAAAGGGTTTTGGAACTTGTGCATAGTGATGTTTACAGACCGATGAACATCCAGGCACGAGAAGGGTATGAGTACTTCGTCACTTTTACTAACGATTACTCAAGGTATGGGTATGTGTACCTAATGTACTACAAAAGCAAAACTTATGACAAGTTCAAGGAGTTTTGGGCTAAAGTGGAAAAGCAAATGGGTAGACCCATAAAGGCACTTCAATCTAACCGAGGTGGTGAATACCTTTTTGATGAGTTTTTGGGACACTTATTAGAGAATGAGATTCTATCCCATTTGACTACGCCGAGCACTCTACAACAGAATGGCATGGCTGAGAGAAGAAATAAGACTTTGCTAGACATGGTCAAGTCCATGATGAGTTATTCATCATCGTCTTTGTCCTTTTGAGGATATGCACTACAAATCGTATGTTATCTTTTAAACAATGTGCCTTCAAAATCGGTTCCCAAAACTCCTCACGAGTTGTGGATAGGGAAATGGACATCTTTAAACCATATTCGCATATGGGAATGTTCAGCTCATGTCCTATATAGGGATGCGAATAAGCTAAAACCAAGATCAGAAGTTTGCATTTTTGTAGGATATCCAAAAAGGAACTAAAGGGGTTATTTTTATAACCCAAAGGAAAATAAAGTCATGTTTTCAACTAATGCAACTTTCCTTGAGGAAATTTATATGGACGACTGTTAGTGATGTGCCCTAGGCCAATTATGTAATGACCATATTTTGACTTCGTTACATTTGCATTTTATTAATAAAGAGACATTTTCATTATTGTTTTTTTATTCTAATTTCATGAATAGTTAATTCTGCCTAAGGTCATCAAGTATGTGACTTAATAGTAAAACTCTTAGGTGAAAATTGAATTCTATTCTAAATTATCCCTAGTCAGTCATTATTATTGGGATAATAATGAATGAAGACTAGTATGAAGTTTGACTGATTATTATGTTTTACTAATCATGTGTATGAGATACCAAGTTAATTCATAAATACATATTTGAGAAATGATGTATTGGATTGACTCGCTATGAGAATACTGCATGGATAATTGTCATAAGTGATTCTTATCATAATAGTATTATTCTAATCCTCTAACTTGAAATTACCATTGTTTCCTACAAGCCAAGTTCTATATTTTGAAACATTCTAATATTATCTTTAACAGGATAATGGAATGGATTGTTGTTGGATATAGAGTGAATCATGTGAAGAATGTGAGTGATTAGGAAGGAATTTGTCCCTTGTTTATTATGAGAAAGATATCTATGGGCCCCTCGATAAGTTATACTGAAGAAAATGTATGGCAAACTAGAATAAATTGATAACGGTTATCAATATCAGCCTACTTAAGATTGAGAAATAATATGATTGAATAGTATAAGGATGACATAAACCACGCCTTATGTTCAATTAAGGTATCTAGTGACAAAAGGATTTTAATACTTATTGTATATTAGGTTATGTTGGATTATTGACATTCGCATAACTTGGGTAATCATAATGTCTTGCTAGAGGCTGCTTATGATTTGTGGGCCAGAAACAGAATTTGAAGCTTACTTCCAACGTTATATGAACCTACAAGGTCGCACACTTGGAACAATCGAAAAACAAATTTTGAGTTTACTGTGTCTATGTTCAATTAACCTGATAATGTCCAGATTCGATATACTATATATGTTTAGGTTCATTAAATCTAACATTGTCTAGATTCTATGAATCAAATTTGAATTATAGCTTACCCTAGTTAAAATCTGACTCTTTCTTGAAGTCAATATATACATATATCTGTTTTAGGGTTTCTGGCCGAATTAGAAGAGAAAAGGTGTTATCTTATTCTAAAAGTCAAAAAATTAAAAACCCTAAAATTAGAGAGATTCATTTAACGCAAGGAGAGGGTGCTAGCACACCAATTCAGTTTTTGAGAGAGTCTGTTTGTTTGGATACCTACAGAGGGTGTTACTCTAAGTAACAATGCTTGAATCCCTTCCTGAATATGAAAAGCTCAAGTTAGGGTGTCATCAGATTGAATCCGTTCTCTTCTTTCTAGCAATCTTGCCATTTTGTCATCCTCGTAAGATTCTATGACTTTCTTATCAATCTAATCGAATTGCACAGATCCTCCGTGGGTTTTGTGGTAAATAATTTTAATTTTTCGCTACTTATTTGAATCACAAAATCCAACAAAACCCAATAGTGGTATCAGAGCGACTTGTGAATTCAATTAAATTGATTTTATATGGTTCTGTGTATATGTGATATGCATGGATACGATTTATACATTAATTATATTAATGTGTTTAAGGTTTAATTTGATTAAACGTTTTTACTGTGTTAATTTGATTAACAAGTTTACTGTCTATTGTAACTTGTTGTTAATTTGATTAATATTACAATTTAACAAGAATCTAGTAATTTGTTTTAGATGATTAAAAGATATTCTATAAATCTGGTTTCAGTTTTATTAAGGTGGCAGACTATTTAAATGTTAAACAGTGATAATCTATTTTGAACAGATTAATATATATCATAGGGTCTATTTAATTGTTAAATAAGGATGATCGGTTTAGAACAGATCAATAAATTTCAAGAATCCATTTAAGTGTTAAACAAAGATTAATTAATTCTGTTATGAATAGATTAGGTAATCTGATTAATTAAAATTAATGGATTGAGGCAGCAACTCATTCAAACGAATAAGGTAAATTGTTTACCTTTCAAGGGCGCTACCCCTGAGCCCCGGCAAGGGGCGCTGCCCCTTGACCTCGAATTGATTTGTCACATAAATCGTTTTGGTCATAATAAAAATTTAACTTTAATGAAATTATATTATTATGTTTATCTGTTTAGTATGAATTCCATGATGCATAGCATGGCCCTTTTATACAAATGTGATTGATAGGTTTTATTTAATTTTATTTTGGGTTTGTAATTTTGAATACGGCTTGCATGTCGTTTTTCAATTTGTTGTAATTTATAATATAAAATCAAAGCCCAAGATCAAGATAGATGGAGGTTCAAGATGGAGTTCGTTCATGGCAATCTAAGGAAATCCATGGAGATGAAGATTACCTTGGATTGACCATTAACCTTTATATTGGCTTATGAAGATCAATCTAGATTTAGGCCATGCTATGACATGCTTATTGTGTTATTATTATGCTATGTATGTGATGCTGTGTATATGATGCTATGCATGTGATGCGACATAATAATAAACAATAAAATAAAATTAAAGTAGAACCCTCACTTAATATTAAGTCATTAAAATGCCTCCCATAATTCAACACTTTTCAAGACTTGGATTGCTAAATATAGGTTCTGCCAAAGTAGGGTGTATTAAGCCACGTAGGTAAGACAAGATGGATAATAGTGATATCCATATGTTTGAAATGATTAGACTTAACTAGGTTATCAAAATGGTCTTGGACCTAGGGCATTAGATGAGATTTTAATTAGCTCGGACATGTGATGTCAAATCTCATATTTATCCAAGAGTTATATAAGATGTAATTGGTAAAGTGTTACCTACTTAAACAACCATACTTTAGGTGATAAGCCCAACCTTACTTAAAGTGAGGTAAAATATGGATCTTGGCCCACTAAAATCACAATTGTTGTGATTGCCAAATTAATATTGAGGGTTATTAATTTGATAAAATTAGTGGGATTTAAATTATGCCTCATTAAAAATTGTTTAATAAAATGCTAAGTACTCTGTGTATATATTTGTTGTAGATAATGACATCAAACACCACATCTAACTTGTCACTACGAATGATCCTTGATAAGGATAAGTTCAATGGGACTAACTTCCTTGACTGGTATAGAAACTTGAGAATCGTTCTTAAGCAAGAAAGGAAGGAATATGTCCTTGATCAACTTATCCCTGATGAACCAACAATTAATGCTTCTAGAGCTCAAAAGGATGCTCACAATAGGCATCTCAACGACTCTATTGATGTCACTTGCCTTATGCTTGGAAGCATGGAATCAGAGCTTCAAAAGCAACTGATGGAAATAAAGGCTTATACTATGATAGGCCATCTCAAGGAAATGTTCCAAAAGAAAGCTAGAATTGAGAGGTTTGCCACCTTAAAGGCATTACTCTCATGCAAGTTGATTATTGGTGGTTCAGTAAGTCGTCATGTTTTGAAGATGAAGGGTCATCTTGATCATTTTCAGAAACTTGGTCTTGAGATTAGCCAAGAGTTGGCTATTTACATCATTCTCCAATCTTTGCCAGAAGCTTATGTACAACATGCATAATATGGAGAAGATTGTTTTTGAGTTGCATAGGATGCTTAAGACTACTAAATAGAACATCAAGAATAACCAAGATTTTCTGATGGTTAATGAGGGGAAATGTATGAAAAGGAAAGGAAAGGGTAAGAGCAAGAATAAGGCTCCCAAGGACTTTAAGAAGCCCAAGCCTAACCCCAGGCCCAATCCTAACCTAAGGCTAAACCACCAAAGGAGGGAGTATGCTTTTTCTACAATAAGCCTGGTCATTGGAAAAGAAACTACAAGCTCTATTTGGATGATCTAAAGAAGAAGAAGAAGAGCAGTGCTACTACTCATTCTGATATTTATGTTATAGAAGTCAATTTGTCTACTTTTGATTCCTAGGTATTAGATACTAGATCTGGATCTCACATTTGTACTAATATGTAGGGTCTAAAGAGGAGTAGAATCTTGGCTAAAGGCAAAGTAGACCTACGAGTTGGAAATAGAGCAAGAGTTGTTACTTTAGCTGTAGGAATGTATGAGTTGACTTTTCTTAGTGGACTTGTTTTAAGTTTAGAAAATTGTTATTATGCACTTGCTATGAGTAGGAATATTATTTCTGTTTCTTGTTTGGACAAGGAAGGTTTTGAGTTTATTATTAGGAATAATAAATGCTCCATTTACCATGATAACATTTTCTATGGATATGCTCCACGAACGAATGGTCTTTATGTTTTGAACCTTGAAAACACAAACGAAAAGTCCATATATAATGTTAATACAAAGAAGTTTAAATCTAAATATTTAAACTCTACTTATCTTTGGCACTGTCATTTGGGCCATATAAATGAGAAACGCATTTCAAAACTCCATCAACATGGGCTTTTGAATTCATTTGATTTTGAATCATTTGAAGCATGTGAGTCTTGTTTATTAGGCAAAATAACTAAGACATCTTTTACAGGACATAGCGAAAGGGCTAATGACTTATTGGGCCTTGTACATTTTGATGTATATGGACCATTGAGTTCCACTGCTAGAGGAGGTTTCCAGTGCTTCATTACTTTCACAGATGATTTCAGTAGATATGGCTATGTCTATCTAATGAAACAAAAATCTGAATCTTTTGACAAGTTTAAAATTTTCAAAAATGAAGTACAAAATCAACTTGGTATAAGTATTAAAGCACTTTGATCAGATCGAGATAGTGAATACTTAAACCAAGAATTCATTGATCATCTTAGAGATTGTAGGATAGTCTCACAATGAACTCCACCAGGAACACCACAATGGAATGGTGTGTCTGAAGGGAGAATTCAAACTTTATTGGATATATTCGGTCTATGAAGAGTCAGTTAGATCTTCCAATATCCTTTTGGGGTTATGCTCTAGAAACTACTGCGTTCATACTGAACACAGTTTCATCAAAGGCGGTTCAAAAGACACCATATGAGATGTGGACTGAGAAGTTGCCTAGTTTGTCTTTTCTTAAGATTTAGGGATGTAAGGCTTATGTAAAGCATCAAATTTTAGATAAATTGGCACCCAAATGCATTTCAGATTCCAATTTTAGACAAATGCATTTTTGTGGGATATCCTAAAGAAACTAAAGGATATTACTTCTACAATGCTTATAAGAACAAAGTGTTTGTTGCTCGAAATGATGTCTTTTTAGAAAGAGAATTCATTTCTAAAGGAACTAGTGGGAGTAAAGTTCAACTTGAAGAACTTCAAGAACCACAAAATAGCATTGAACCACCAATGGAATCTCAACTGGATCAACAAGTAGTTGTTGAGCCTACACAAGTAGCACAAGGCCCTAGGAGGTTTGGTAAGGCACGTCAGAGCCCTAAGAGATATGGATTTCTCTTAACTAATAATGATGCAATGATTGTGGATCAAAATGAGCCCACATCCTACCAAGAGGTCATGAATAGCCTTGACTATGATAAATGGCTAGAAGCCATGAAGTCAGAGATGCAATCCATGTATGATAATCAAGTATGGACTTTGATTAATCCGCCTAATGGTTTAAAGACTATTGGGTGCAAATGGGTTTTAAAAAAGAAAATAGACATGGATGGCAATGTGCATACAGTTTAGGCAAGACTGGTTGCAAAAGGTTTCAAGCAAACACATGGTATAGACTATGATGAAACTTTTTCACCAGTTGCTATGCTTAAATCCATTCAAATTCTCCTCGCCATAGCTGCATACTATGATTATGAGATTTAGCAAATAGATGTCAAAACAGTGTTTCTTAATGGAAACCTACTTGAGGATGTCTATATGACACAACCCAAGGGTTTTGTTAGGCCTAAGAATTCTAGAAAGGTTTGCAAACTTCAAAGATCCATTTATGGATTGAAGCAAGCATCTCGAAGTTGGAATCTTTGTTTTGATGAAGCAATCAAAGAGTTTGGCTTCATCAAAAATGAAGATGAGCCTTGTGTTTACAAGAAGGTTAGTGGGAGCGCAATAGTCTTTCTAATGCTATATTTTGATGACATATTACTCATTGGAAATGATATCCCTACTCTACAAAATGTTAATCATGGCTAAGGAATTGTTTCTCAATGAAAGACTTAGGTGAAGCTGCCTATATTCTAGGCATTAAGATCTATAGGGATAGATCTAAGAGGCATATTGGCCTAAGTCAGAGTACATACATTGACAAGGTATTGAATAAGTTTAGCATGCAAGATTCCAAGAGGGGATTCTTGCTAATGTCACATGGAATTAGTCTTAGAAGACTCAGTGTCCAATGACATAGGATGAGCAAGATCACATGAATAAGATTCCATATGCTTTTACCATTGGATCTATCATGTATGCAATGTTATATACTCGACCTGATGTCTCTTATGCCTTAAGCATAACCAGTAGATACCAATCAGATCCAAATGAAAGTCATTGGATAGCAGTCAAGAATATCCTTAAATATTTGGGAAGAACTAAGGATGTATTCTTACTACATGGAGGAAAGGAAGATGAGCTTGTTGTAAGTGGTTACACAAATGCCAACTTCCAATCCAACAAGGATGACTTTTGATTGTAATTAGGTTATTGGTTCTATTTGAATGGAGGTGCAATGAGCTAGAGAAGTTCAAAGCAAGACACTGTTACTGATTCTACAACAAAAGCTGAGTATATAGCCGCCTCAGAAGCAGCTAAGGAGACAATTTGGATCAAAAAGTTTATTACTGGATTGGGTGTTGTTCCTAGTATATCAAATCTAGTAGACTTATGTTGTGATAATAATGGGGCCATAGCACAGGCTAAGAAACCTAGATCACATCAGCTATCCAAATACATACTCAGGAGTTATCATCTTATTCGAGAAATCATTAAGAAAGGAGGTGTGAAGATATGTAGAGTACCTACAAATGACAATGTTGCAGATCCACTCACTGAGCCTTCTCCACAGCCTAAACATGAGAGTCATACTAGGTCAATGGTATTAGATACAATATTGATTGGGCCTAGTGCAAGTGGGAGATTATTAGTGATGTGCCCTAGGACAATTATATAATGACCATATTTTGATTTCGTTACATTTGCATTTTATTAATAAAGAGATTTTTTCATTATTGTTTTTTATTCTAATTCCATGAATAGTTAATTGTGCCTGAGGTCATCAAATATGTGACTTAATAGTAAAACTCTTAGGTGAAAATTGAGTTTTATTCTAAATTATCCCTAGTCGGTCATTACTATTGGGATAATAATGAATGAAGACTAGGATGATGTTTGACTGATGATTATGTTTTATTAATCATGTGTATGAGATACTAAGTCAACTCATAGATACATATTTGAGAAATGATGTATTGGATCGACCCGCTATGAGAATACTACATGGATAATTATCATAAGTAATTCTCATCACAATAGTATTATTCTAGTCCTCTGAGAAATCACTATTGTTTCCTACATGACAAGTTCTATATTTTGTCACATTCTAATATTATCTTAAACAGGATGATGGAATAGATTTTTGTTGGATATATAGTGAATCATGTGAGAAATATGAGTGATTAGGAAGGAATTTGTTCCTCATTTATTATGAGAAAGATATCTATGGGCCCCTCGATATGTTAGACTGAAGAAGAATGTATGGCCATATTGGAATAAATTGATAACGGTTATCAATATCAGTCTACTTAAGATTGAGAAATAATATGATTGAATAGTATAGGGATGACATAAACCATGCCTTATGCTCAATCAAGGTATCTAGTGACAAAAAGACTTTAATACTTATTGTATATTAGGTTATGTCAGATTATTGACATTCGTGTAACTTGGATAATCATAATGTCTTGCTAGAGGCCACTTA
Source organism: Artocarpus hirsutus (assembly GCA_946598075.1). Classification (NCBI taxonomy): domain Eukaryota; kingdom Viridiplantae; phylum Streptophyta; class Magnoliopsida; order Rosales; family Moraceae; genus Artocarpus; species Artocarpus hirsutus. The sequence continues at coordinate 21,051 of CAMOHE010051466.1, forward strand.
TGATTTGTGGGCCAGAAATAGAATTTCAAGCCCACTACAAACGTTATGTGAACCTACAAGGCCACACACTTAGAATAGATCAAAAACGAATTTTAGGTTTACTATGTCTAGGTTCAATGAACCTGATAATGTCCAGATTCGATGCACTAGATATGTCTAGGTTCATTAAATCTGACATTGTCTAGATTCTATTAATCATATTTGAATTATAGTTTACTCTAGATAAAATCTGACTCTTTCTCGAAGTCAATATATATAAATATCTGTTTTAAGGTTTCTAGCCGAATTAGAAGAGAAAAGGAGTTCTCTTATTCTAAAAGGCAAAAAATTTTAAAAACCCTAAAATTAGAGAGAGTCATTTAATGCAAGGAGAGGGTGCTTGCATACTAATTGATTTTTGAGAGAGTCTGTTCGTGTGGATACCTATGCAGGATGTTGCTCTAAGTAACAATGTCTGAATCTAATCCTGAATATGAAAAGCTCGAGTTAGGGTTTCACTGGAGTAAACCCACTCTCTTCCTTCTTGCAATCTTGCCCTTTTTGTCGTCTGGTAAGATTCTATGACATTCTTATCAATCTAATTGAATTGCATGGATCCTACGAGGGTTTTGTGGGAATTAATTTTGATTTTTTTCTGCTTATTTGAATCACAAAATCCAACAAAACTCAACAACAAATTTAAGCCTTGAAGCAAAGTGGTGCTTGAGGAGTGATTCGATCACTCTAAGGGTCCCATTAGAAACTACTCCAATCGAAGTAGAAAAGCCAAATGAACCCAAACAACAATTTAAGGGGCTTCAACTTAGTGTGAGGATCGGACATCAACTCAAGAGGTATATGTTCAATGGCGAGTCCTACTTGGCTAAAATAGATGAACATGACAAGAATCCTTACACTTATGTAAAGGCTATAGAGGTTGTTGATTCAAAACTCTAAACAGAAGCCGTGAACACAGAGATGAAGTTTATAAAGACTAATCGGCTCTAGGAGCTTATGGATCTTCTCGAAGGGGTAAAAGCCATAAAGTGTAAATGGATCTACAAGAGAAAAAGAGGACTAGATGAAAAGGTCGAAACTTTTAAGGCTAGATTGGTAGCTAAGGAACCAAGATTTCACAAGAAAAGTAAGCATATTGATCGGAAGTATCATGTGATAAAGGACTTTGTAGAAGGCAAGCATGTTGCTTTGTGTAAAATTGCGTCAGAGGATAATTTAGCTAATCCATTCAAGAAGACACTTACTAGAAAAGTCTTCAAGAGGCATTTGGAAGCTATAGGGATGTGAGATTTGTTATATTTATTCACTTAGTGCAAGTGGGAGATTATTAGATATGTATAGCCTAAGGAGTAAAAATGTGATATGTTTTTGGAGACATTTATTTTTATCAATCTTGTAATGATACAGTGTGCTTTTCTAATAATGGGTGGCTTGTGTCAAATTTTCAGATTGGTTGAAAATTCGATAGGATCAGATAATTCATGTCTGTTAATCCATTGAATTAATTTTGTAAAAAATTACTTTAAGATATATTTATTGAATTATCAAGATCAGATAATTCATGTATGTTTATTGGTTAGATTAATTTTGAATAAATTAATGCAAGATAAACTTATTTTTAATGCCTTGAAACTTAATTAAGTATGAATAGTGTGCCAAATGGTGAATTAGTGTGACAAATTTATAATTTGTTTTTAATCTAATTATTTTGTGATGATTTCCCAATCGATTTGAATTTTAAATTACCTTAATTATTTTTATTATTTATATTTATCATTTTGAATTTTTAAAGCAAAATAATTTGTCAAATGCCAAATATGTCCTTTTTGTAAAACTGTGGACGCACATGGTTTTCCTCTCTGGTTCTACTCTCCCTCCCTCTATTATTTCTCTCTTTCCCCTCTTCTCTCATTACTTTCTCTTAGCTCTCTCTCTCTCTTCTTTCACGCTCTATCTCTCTTTTTCTCTCCTCTTTGCATTTTCCCTCTCTCCCTCCTATCTCTTTGATTCAAAAAAAATTTTAAATCCCAACTTTGATTCTTAGCTGGATTGTAGGTCAAGGAACATGATTAAGCTTTCGCGAACTCATTTTAAAGTTCCGATTCAAGGTAAATACTTTTACTTTCAAATTTTCAAGTTTTGCTCAAAATTTTCTAAATCTCTTTAAAATGTTGTGATTCAAAGTTTATAAGCGTAGAAAACCTTAAAACATCTAGAATCTTGGTTTGGTTTGATGAAAAACGGATTTAAAACAAGCTTTTTCTATTTTTCTCTATTTTTTTCATTTTTGAATTTCTTTAAATATCTCTATGCAAATCTTGCTTATATGTGTTTAAAAGTGTTTTAGTATGTTATTCTATCATATATGAATGTTTTCTATGCTTAGGAATTGAGAAAACAGGTTGAAGAGGAAGATTTGAGCTTAATAGGCCGAAGCTTGAATCTAGAAATTTCTAGATTTTCCTAGTTTAGTAGGCCGAACTCAAAGTTTGGCAGGCCAGATTCATGAGTTTGGTAGGCCAAACTCATCCCTTCAGTAGGTCTAACTTGGGAACAGTTCGGTAGGCTAGTCCTAGTTTGCCGATAGGCCAAACTAAACAATTTAGTAGGCCAAACTAGGGAATCCAACAGGCCGACCGGGCCTTGCAAAAATTTGTCATTTTTTGCCTGTTTTCACTGTCTTAAACCCAAATTGAGATTTTATCTTATAATATGATTTTATAGACATAAAAAGCACACTAGGACACCATGAGATAGCATAATATTGTAGAATACTCTAAGTTAGATATTGAGAAAGCTTAGTTTACACTTAAGGTCGTTCGTGGTTCTATGGAACTAACTATAGCAGGTCGAGATTGTAGTGCTAAGTTACGATGCAGGATATCGAGGTAGGACTTCTACCCCTTTCTTGGTAGCCAGTTTTTTAATGATTTTGACCTCAAAGGATTCTTCCAAAATGTTTTTAATAAATGATAAAAAGTTTAGAATGTTCTCACAAGGGGGCTTTGGCCACAAAATGACTTCTTTCAAAATGATTTTTCACAAAATGATTTCCTTCAAAATGGATTTCAAGGAACGGTTTAGATAAAATTTTTAGTCTTTTTCATTACTTGCCTAAGAATGAGTGTTCATAATGAATCAAATAATGAATGTAATTGAGAATACTCGATAACATGGGATTTGAATAATGATAAATACACAAGAGCATGATGCCATATTCAGAGATTAGGTCATGTAAAGTGCAACCTTGGAGACATGCCCCAAAACCCAGCTGGGCTACTACGGTGGTGACTTATATGGTTTGCCCAAGAAAGAAAATAAGATTCATTTTGAACAAGCAAAGAACCGTTTTGGTAAGATCAATTTTAATGAATTATTTGTTCATTTACCTATCTGATTCTATTTTTCTAAATACTTTTCTGAATGTGAAATTTTATATTCAAATTAATGTTTTCAAAATTTTAGTCTTACTAAGCCTTTCGCTTACATTTTCTCTATTTGTTTTAAAATCTGTCAGCTCTAGGTTGAGTATAACTTAGGACTAACAGGAAGGCAACTAGGCAACAAGTGAGTCGTAAGAATATTGTTTTAGCTTATCGCTTTCTTTAAATCAAGACATGTATTATTTAAACTTTTATCTCTTATATTGGACCGATATTGTAGTATTTTATTGTCGATACCTTGTCTGTGTACTCATGCTACTCCAGTGGGGTTCGGCTTATGTTTGGATGTCTTTGGCATTTTACTTTTTGAGTAACAGTTTCAAAACAATAATAATTGCTTTAAAAATGTTTTTAAACTATCACGTTTTTCAAAAAAAAGAAAAAATAATTATAACTCAAATCATTTAATTGATTTTTTACAAAAATCTACTTTAATTAGCTTAATTGATCCTCCATGTTGTTAGTGATGTGCCCTAGGCCAATTATGTAATGACCACATATTGACTTCATTACATTTGTATTTTATTTATAAAGAGGCATTTTCATTATTATTATTATTATTATTTAATGAATATTAATTCTGCCTAAGGTCATCAAGTATGTGACTTGATAGTAAAACTCTTAGGTGAAAATTGAATTATATTCTCAATTATCCCTAGTCGATCATTATTATTGGGATAATAATGAATGAAGACTAGTATGAAGTTTGACTGATGATTATGTTTTACTAATCATGCGTATGAGATACTAAGTCAACTCATAGATACATATTTGAGAAATGATGTATTGGATCGACTTGCTATGAGAATATTACATGGGTAATTGTCATTAGTGATTCTCATCACAATAGTATTATCCTAGTCCTCTGACCTGAAATCATCATGGTTTCCTACATGACAAGTTCTATATTTTGATACAATCTAATATTATCTTTAACAGGATGATGGAATAGATTGTCGTTGGATATAAAGTGAATCATGTGAGGAATG
>CAMOHE010051467.1:7106-28668 GCA_946598075.1 Artocarpus hirsutus
CTTGGGTGGGGGTGTGGGGTTGGGTGTGTGGTTTTGGAGGGAATTTTACTGAATCCTTGGTGTTGATAATCTACTACTGAAGCTAATGTAATCTGATAAACTCTATCATGCGATTTTGCCCCTGCATCGTATACTTTTTTGCCTTGAAAAAAACAATCGCATATTTCACAAGTTCATACTCGGTGCAACTGCCATATTGGCTGGTACAGTGATACTCTTGTCTTGCTTATGACTTCCGAAGTATGCATGTGAGCCTAGTTTTTTTATTTTTTGTTTTCTATTATTGCATTTATCTATTTGTAATTCGAAATCTCCAGATATTGTACATAAAAAAATCCCGAAATTCTGGTTAATCCCTTTGACAAATTTATTGTACAGTCAAAACATCTGTGGCTACTACAAGTTGACGGATGCATTATTATTATTATTATAAGCGAATTCAGTTTCAATTTTTTAGGGGTTTTTATTTTTTTTGTGGAAAATATTCAATCTGAGTTGTGCATGTATAAATGGTGCACAAAATCCACGGTATCAAATTTAATACCACTCTACGACCAAGTTATGCAGCATAATTATGTCTCAATTTTCCTTTCAAAAAAAATCGTCTCAATTGTTGTGTAGGTTTTAAACATTTTGACATACTTCTCCCAAGTGCTGATTTGATATCGATGGTAAAATTCATAAAGCTTTATGCATTAATTCTTTGTGTCCATTTATTGTCAAACAACTTTAGTCTGAAAAGACGAAACAAAGAAAAAGAACAACCAAAATGCAAAACCATGTACGATAATACATTCACCATCACATGTTATAAGTGCCAAAACAAAACTACATTTAGGGTCTCGGGGAAAACCATTGGAACCATGCACAGTTTCAGCCAACTTTTCTATAGTGTTTTCTTTTACATGTTACAGTACCTTTAGTTTTAACTTGCAGTTCTAAATACATTCTTAAACGACTCATGAGGTGTCAATCTTGGGCTCAACAATTAACAAAATTGAGTTTAGAAAACAGTAGCAAATGCCGCACATCCATAACGCTATGGGAAAACATTTTCCATCATGCCAGTCAGGTGATCCTCAAGTATCAAAAACTACAAACCAACCAAGCTCAATGAACTACTAACATTCCCCAGGAAATTGTTGGCTTTCTTACGTTTACAACAAGAAACAAAAATGAAATAGCCTGGGTAGCATATTTTAAGCCAAGCCTGCCCATACGAACGTTGCTATTTCTACATTTTCAAGTAAGCCTCAAATCTTGTACATTCAGTAAATTGAAAAACAAGAAACAAGGTAATGGAGGCATCGTTACCAAATAAAATACAAATCAAGCACGTCTCTTACTTAAACGCCAAGAGTTAGGCTCATGGTATCGGTCATAGAGCGGCTCAATACGCTCTTGGCGCTTGCGCTTGCTCATCTTTGTAGGATCTGCCACTTTGAAGAATCTTGGTGCCAATTCAACAAGCCATTTCGGATCTATAACTGTCACCTCACGCATGTACTCTTTTGTAGTCATAACAAGCTCATGGTAGATGACCCAGTCTGGTTGTCGCTGGAAAAGAGCGCTGCTTGGGTGAATATAGACAGGCTGATTCTCAACCAGAGTTCTGTAACCCTCCTGCGGGTCTTTTCTGGCCGCATGGAAGAAAAATCCTGCAGTTATTGCCTTCCTGATCTTCGTAAAATTCTTTCCAGCACTCACAACGTCCAGTTTATACCTGAAATGAAGCATTACAACCCGATTAGTTCTCTGTAACAAAGGCTCTACAACAAGTATCACTACAAGAAATAAAATCCATGGAAGCTTTTCTATCATAACCAAGTTAAACAAACAGAATAATTTGTAAGTATACACAAGTCTTTAACCATAACACCGGTCTTTTCACAACATGATTGATTGAGTTGGAAGATTCAAGCATATAAAGGTTATAGACCTTAAAACCACCGATACAACCGATGAACAAGTTTTTGCTAACAATAAAACTTCAAACAGAGACGACTAAACTACTCAACAGAATCTTCCTCGGTACTGGACAAAGTTTCTGTCCGTGGGCGCAGCAAGTATTATAACTTCAATAAAAATACCAGATAATTTGTGCCCCAACCGTTACACAGGTGGACGATTGTATCAAATTACTACAGTACACCATTTATCATTTTCTTTCAAAGATGAAAAACAAAATACACAATCCAGATAAAATAAAACGAAAATTCACATGAGCTGGTACTCTGAGAAAAGGCTGCATTAATTTTAGGTCTCTTCGTATCATATAATCGCCAAAAATACACATCAAACAACTATAGAGTAATAAAATGAAAATGCTACTTCTGAAGCACAGGATCAGGTAACAATAATCAAATATATACATATATACACATATACATAATATATATATAGCCTTTTCAAGTCAAAGATCCAAAAAGTAATGTATAAGAAAAAATATCCAAATCATACTTATCCATGATACTGAGGAGTTGTTTTCTGACATCCTGTGCTCTCCTCAAAGATCGAGACTGAACAAAATTCTCAAAACACCAAGGCCCGGAAAAGTTTTTAGCTTTCCATGCCTCGTAGACAGCAAGTAAAGTCAGATGGTCTCCCTCTGGTTGGAAAAACTTGGCCCTCTTCTGATCTGCTTGGGCTTGTTTTTCACGAGGCCTGTAGAAGATATTGCCTGTCTGAATCATAGCAATGATAGTCAAGATCTCATCACTGCATCCAAGGTCCACACTTGCAAGTAGCATCTTAGATAAGGGTGGTTCAAGAGGAAACTCGGCCATCTTCCTGCCCAGTTTGGTCAGAAGCCCCTCTTCATCCAGTGCTCCTAAACTATAGAGCTGCTCCATGGCAGAAATGAGAGCTTGAGGTGAAGGTGGATCCATAAAATCAAAAGATAAGAGATCGTTTATACCCATTGCTTTCATAGTAAGTGTCGTCAATCCAAGGTTTATTCTCTGAATTTCAGGAATTGATGTAGGAGACATCTCATTACGGTATGCACTTTCAGTATAAAGGCGGTAACATTTTCCAGGGCCCGTACGACCAGCTCGGCCGGCTCGCTGCTTGGCTGATGCTTGAGAAATTGGAGTTATTACCAGCGAATCCAAACCTTGCTTTGGATTATATACATTTTGCTTTGCAAATCCAGGGTCAATGACATAGAATATCCCATCAATCGTCAATGATGCCTCGGCAATGTTGGTAGCAACAACCACTTTCCTCTTCCCCGGAGGAGCAGGTTCAAATATCCTTGACTGCATTTCACTAGGAAGGGCACTGTAGACGGGTAGGATAATCAACTCTGGAACATTTTTACCTAAGCCTTTCATCCTCTCATAAAGAGACTGGCAGGCAAAGTCAATCTCCTCTTGTCCGGTTAAAAAGAGAAGGATATCACCTTCAGGTTCGGTCAAGTGGATTTGTAAGACTGTGATTAGAGCAGCATCTAGGTAATCACTTTCTGGCTGTTTGGTGTAAAGTATTTCCACAGGAAATGTTCGACCAGGGATGGTGAAGATGTTACAGTTAAAGAAATAACCTGAAAACTTCTCAGCATCCAGAGTGGCAGAAGTTACAATCAAACGAAGATCTGGTCTCCGCTGCACAAGTTTCTTTAGCAACCCAAAGAGAACATCTGTATGAATTGTCCTCTCGTGAGCTTCATCAAGCATGATCACAGAGTACTGAGAAAGATTCTCATCAATCAAAATCTCTCTTAGAAGCATACCATCAGTCATGTACTTGATGACCGTATCTGGTCCAGTACAATCTTCGAAACGTATTGCATACCCAACTTCCTCACCCAAGCGACAACCAAATTCTTCTGCAACCCTCTTGGCCACTGACATTGCAGCCACCCTACGGGGCTGAGTACATCCAATTTTACCCTTCGTCGTGTAACCAGCTTCCGCGAGATATTGGGTGACCTGTGTAGTTTTACCGGAGCCGGTCTCACCAATGACGACCAGAACTTGATTATCATGCACTGCCTGAACGAGTTCTTTTTTAAGCTTGTATATGGGCAAGCTCTGCCTTTGTTCCTGAATTGAGAGCTTTGACCTCTGCCCAAAACTGATTGTTTTCCCAAAAGCATCCTTCTTCCACTCGGGCATATCATAGGCAGACAAACCAACACCCCTAAGCTCTTGTGCAAGATGCCTCTCACCCGTCTCTGGCATCGGATCTTCCCATGGACGATTAAGATCCTTGGGAATGGAATCCAGCATAGTCCGTTGCTGCTGCTCCCGTACTTCTCTACGCTCCTTAATGAGTGCAGACTGAAGCGCAGCTGCCCGACTCAATGACCCTTCTGGATTCTTAAATATTTTTACAGGTGACATGTCAACAGAATACCTACTTTGCCCATTCAAAAAGGCTGGTTCTTCCTCATTTAACTCAATCTCAAGCTCTTCTTCTGCACCCTCTTCCTGATATAGTAATCCATCTCCTTCTTCATCATACATAGGATACTCTTTAACACCGAAAACACCAGAGGCTATCAACTGCTTAGCTTCCCATTTCTCAGGAGAGCTCATTCGCTTTAGGGGTCGGCGTGAAGTCCCAAGATCATCCTCTTCCACAATCCTAATACCAGAAAGTCCTATTCTAGTCGCAGGCCCCTCCTTGGACCCAGAAGGATTTGTCCTTAGGACATCATCCTCCGAGCTCTTATTCATGGGAAGCAAATCCTTCCCTGTATTCTGATCAACATCCCTCATTGAAAGGCTCAACTTCTGACCTGAAACTGAAATCACCTTCACATAAACCTCTTGATCCCTCTTCACAACATCTTTGGCATTAGCAATTCGCCGATTAGCAATCTGTGAAACATGGACCAAACCCTCCTTACCCCTGAAGTCATTCAATTGGACAAAGAACCCACTGTCCATTACCCTTGACACCCTGCCTTTATAGACCATATATAGTTCAGGCTCATCAGAATGGAACCGCCCATTCCTCGAATCCCTGCTCCCTCTCCTATCATCATCCTTTCCCTTAAAATCCTCATTCTCATCATATCCATGTCTTTTATTCTTCTCATACCGGTCTTTATGCCTTCCCCTATGAATGTCATCAGCATTGTCATCCTTGTCCTTGCGCTTTACTTCCCCATTATATTTATCTCCACGCCTATCTCCGTCTCCACGCCGATCTCCGCCTCTGTCTCGGTCCCTATCTCTATATCTGTCTCTATTTCTGTCCCTGTCTCTGTCTCTATCTCGGTCCTTATCTCTGCCTCTATCTCGATCCCTATCTCTGTCTCTATCCCGGTCCCTATCTTTTCCATTACCCTTGTCCTCTTCTCGTTCTTCTCTACGCCTCTCCCAGGCCTCATTCTCAATTTCCTTCTCAAGCTCCTTCACTCTTTCCTTATCATCTGTTATCGCCAAGGCTCGATACTTTGTCTTATTACCGTCAGAACCATTATCTGTCTTCAAATCCTTCTCAGACTTGGGCTTTGGGGGAAGGATCGCGTGAATTATAGTTAACAAAGTTCGAACGAAGTAATCCGGCATTTCAGCTCCATTTTCCTTTAACTTGGCATCAAATTCATCAATGGTATCGCAGTTTCGGCCCATCTCAGTTATGAACTCAGCCAGAACTTTGTCTCCAAACCCTAAGTGGGTCTCAAGCTCTGTGCATACCTTGGAGACCAGCGATAAATATTCAAGCTTCTTTAGACCCTCGTCTGAGGCAGCCATTGATGAAAACAATAAAGCGTTGCTGTCTTTTATAAAAACATATAGTTTTCACACCCAATTTCTAGAACCTTCTAAGAAACTAATCAGAAAGAATCCCAAAAACACCTGCAAAAAGAAACAGCGCTCACTCAGAGACTCTCAGAGATTTTAGTTCCTCTGTATATGCAATTTCATGGGGGCATAAATTAAGTTGTAAAATACGCGTGAGAAAGAAGAAAATTACAGGTTAAAAATAAAAAGGAAACAGGAATTTGAGAAAGAGAATAACAAATTTGTAAAAAGACGAATAATTCAGAAGGCAAGATTTCGAACTCCCAAGGAGAAATTGTTGGTCCAAGAAAAACATACGACGGAAACACGTTAAAGTCGAAATGGAGAGAGAGAGAGAGAGAGAGAAAGAAGAGGCGTACCAAAATTTCGAGGCGGTGAGAGAGTAAGAGGAGGGCATTTGCCGCGAGCTCCGGCGGCGAAATTGACGTTCCAGAAACCTGAGCCCGCCGAGAGCCCCTCCGTCCAGATCCAAGCCGTTTGTGGCGGTGAGTTTTTTAAGTGTGCGTTTTGTTGATAGCAGTTTAAGAGAGAGGAAGAGATCGGAGGGCTGCCATTTAGGTGGTTTTATGGAGATTGATGGATGAGGTGGTGGCTGGGCTTTTGATTTTCCGAATATTGATCACAAACACGAAGACAGCGAGAGAGTGAGAGAGGCGGCGGGGTGGGAGACGGTGAGATTTTTTTTTTTTTTTTCCTCTCTCTCGCTATGTATTATTTATTTATTTATTCAAGTTAAAGATAATTACTATTTTACTCAAATACCCCTGATTTTTAGCGATGTTTTGTGCATGTGACCTTCTTGGGTGGGAATTGGGTGGGAATTTGGGTTCGACGTAACACACGACATAAAAGCGAACTAAATCGGTCAAAATTGATATAAAATTAACTAAATTTATTAAATTTTTATTATAAATAAATAAATAAATATAGATAAATAATTATCAAAAACATAATTTTAACAATTCACTTCAAATAAAATGAAAGATATACTCCGTTGGGTTTTGTTTTGAGAATTTTAAAAAATATTTTTTCACGTTTTTGAAATAAAGATTTTAAAAACACTTTTAACACAATTCTCAAAAAATTCATATTTTTTAAAACAAAACTATTTACACTTATTTTGAAAACAATACCAAACGAATTTATACTTTCAAAAAAATGTGTGTGTGTTTCCTAATGTGGGTTTTTAATTTATTGATCTTGGTGGAATGGTGGATTTATATGGTTTGGTGCAGCTTGGGATTCAATTCCTTTGAGGCTTTTATTGTCGATGAATTTTCATATATATAATCTTTTAAGATTTACTTTTTATAAACGTCACGTATGTTTATTTGTGCTAGAACTTAACATATAGTATGAATGATAGCATGGCAAAAACTTTTTTAAATATGGTATAAATAAACTCAATTTTTATAAGTATGGTATAACATGTAATTTTCTCTTTGTTATTTGAAGTTGGATGCATGGAATTGGGTCTTAGAAGCAGATCTCCTACAATGGTGCTAAAAGAAGAGTTATTAATGTGGATGAATATGGACGTTAATGAAACTTGTTTAGTTTAGTTTTGCTTTGGATTTTTTTTTTCTTTCTTGTTTTATTTTCTTTTTTGTTTTTTTAAATTTTTTACTAATGTTTATGAAATTGGGATTTAGAGGAAATAAGATTTGTTTAAATAAAGCTTTTTATTTTATATATTTAGTTAAAATTTTATTATACCTTTCGATCTTTAGTAATGTGCCACGCCAACAATTCAATTCCATTAAATTTATAAACAAAATTAGATGGTGCCGGAAAATAATACGTAGCAGAATTTTAAAAATTTTAAATCAGAATATTTTTCAAAACACAAGTTTGACATGCTAAATGTATAAATTAATGACAGATCTTACTAACTTCTTTTGTATACTGAGAAGCAGCAGCAATCTGTGAAGAGAAAAACGATCCAAAAGAGCCTCAAACAACTAGCTTTCTTTACTATTCTTTATCCACGATCGAAATACAGGTGATCGTATATTGTATAGCTTTTCCCCCCGGTGACTCTCCTTTCAACTACTTAAGAAAACCTAGAGCTAAGGTTCTTGATGTTAAATAATAGCTCTCAGTGAGTTTCAGAGTTTCTCTCACTAGAGTACTCACTCTATGCTTTTTAAATGATTTGAATAACAAATAAAACTCACCCTTATTTATAGTGGTCAAATTTAGGACTCAAAATTCGAGTCTGGATCAACTTCTGATGAAAAGCGTGTCAAAAATGTGTATACAGATTATCAAATATTATCGCATGTTTGACAAATTGATCTGGGAGATCGGCCTGCTAAACTTGCTCTATTGGCCTACTGAAGTTTTCCACCAGCCTGCCGATTGTGCGAAAATCTAGAATCCTTAGAATATCTTATTTTTACCTAGGAATCTTAGATATAGCTTCAGTTTTAATTCAAATAATTTAATAGAGAAGTTATTTGATTAAAACAGTCATATACAGATAATCCTATAGTAAATAAAATATTATCCAAATAATCCAACATGTTTATCTTGAATTAATTCAACCAATAAACTAGCATGAATTATTAAATCTAATATTATGGAATTTTAGCTAATCTAATAATTTAACATAAGCCACCAATATGTAGAAAAAACATGTCATATTGTTATAGGATTTATTATAAACTAGCAAATGTGACCTAATAGACATATATAAATCAAGCTCCTATAATTATAAAATACATTATCTTAGATACATATTTTATAATTATCAACTCTAACGCTACTCCACTAAAAGTTTATAGCTGCACTCTCAAACTATATAAAATTACAAAGCTCTAAAAACCTAACCGTCCATGACATATTATAATGTGTCATATCCCCATAGGATATTCATAATCAACTTAAGGATAAATTATATTTTACCTTTCAAATTATTTTATCTTACGTTTCATTATCATACCATCGGAGTACTTACTATCTATAGATTTTATACCATTCAGTTATACCTATGTATCCAAATAGTTGAGCACTCTAGTCTTCCAATTATAGGATAATATATATAAGAAAATATCATTAACTCTACAAAAAGAGCTATAGATTTCATATCTATGAATAAAGAGTCTACGTGAATTAAGAGTTATGCCTCCAACGTATCGGTATGCATACCATCATTAAATCAGAATTCATTTGGTACATCAAAAGACATAAGTCAAGAATACGGGCTCATTAGTCATTTCAAGATTAAAACACAACACATATGATTGTCTAAAGTAAATTGATTTAAACAAATAGAATTATTAACGAAATCAATTCAACTTTTGTCTCGAACATCGTCACTTATAACAATACACCAATGTTTCTACTCGCGGACTCCTACTCTGATGACTAAGACTAGTCATCTCCCATTAGGGATATAGGCAACATAGCAATCTTTGTATCTCCCGTTAGGGATGTAGACAACATAACAATCTTAGCATGAATAAAACGCCCAACTTTATTTTCTCAATTGCGGATCTTATGATTTAGACCATCACCTTTAAGATTCATATATTTCGTATAATCTTTCCATTATATGCATGATTCTTAAAGGTTTAGGCTGATAGTCTTAGACTTTTGTTTGCTTATCATACATTCAATAGAAATGAACACAAAGAGGACAACATTTGGTATATGAATAATAAATAAACTTTTTATTGATAAAATGTCTCTAAAAATTTATTACAACAATTTAATCCTTAGGGCACTATGTCTAACAATCTCCCACTTGTATTAAGTGAGTAAATATGATATATCTGGCATCCCTATAGCCTCTACATGCTTCTCAAAAACTCTAAAAGGATCAGCTATATTGTCCTCAGATGTGATCTTGCATACTGTAACATGCCTAGTGTCAACGAAGCCCTTTGTCACATGATACTTCCTATGAATATGCTTACTTTTCTTGTGAAATCTTGGTTCTTTAGCATTAGCTATCGCTGTAGTGTTATCATTATATAGCGATACCACCTTATCCATACCAAGAACTACCTCAAGATTCCTAAAGAACTTGCAGAACCATACTAATTCTTTCGAAGCATCACTAGCTGCCATATACTTGGCCTCCATCATTGAATTTGAATTGCAATCTTGCTTGACACTTCTCCAGACAATGGCGTCTCCTCACATAGTAAACACTAAACTAGAAGTCAATCTTTTCAAATCTAGATAGGATTGAAAACTTGAATCAATGTATCCTAGAGGTGTTAGAACCTCACCTTCACCCAAATACACTAGCATATAGCCTCTAGTCCTTCTCGGGTACTTGAAAATATGCAAAACCGTAACCCAGTTGTTTGATCCTAGATCCAACTGAAATTGAGTTACTATCTTGATCGCATAACAAATGTCCGGTCGTGTACAAAGCATCGCATTCATGAAACTACCCACTGTTGAAGCATAAGGCACCTTCTTCCCGTATTCTCTTTCTTCATCAAACTTTGGAGAGTTTTTCTTAGAAAGAGTAATTCCAGACTTAGATGGTTGCCCATCTTTCTTAGAATTCTACATTGTATACTTCTCGAGAATTTTATCTATATATGCCACATGGGATAAAGCTATCATTTTGTTCTTCCTATATCGAAAGATTTGGATATCTAGAACATAATTAGCTTCACCCAAGTCCTTTATGTCAAACTACTGGTCAACTATAATTTGACAGGCTTAGATCGTTGCCCATCTTTCTTAGAATTTTGCATTGAATACTTGTCGAGAATTTTATCTATGTATGCCACTTGGGATAAAGCTATCATTTTGTTCTTCCTATCCTGAAAGATTTAGATATCTAGAACATAATTAGCTTCACCTAAGTCCATTATGTCAAACTACTTGGTCAACTATAATTTGACAGATGACAATGCCCTAACGTCATTACCAATTAACAGAATGTCATCTACATAGAGTAGTAAAAAAACCACCTTCCCATTCTTAAATGTGTTTATAAACACATGGTTCTTCCATGTTTTGTTTGAACTCATAAGTCTTAATCACCTAATCAAATCTTATGTTCTAAGAACGAGAAACTTGCTTAAGTCCATAAATTGACTTTATTGACTTTAGCAACTTATAGTCCTTGCTCACTTGACCCTTAGCCGTGAACCTTTCTGGTTGTACCATATATATGGACTCATCAAGATAGCTATTCAAAAAACCCACCTTGACATCCATTTGCCAAATCTTGTAGTCGAGAGCAACAGCTATGGACAAGAGAACACGAATGTATTTAAGCATGGCTACAAGTGAAAAGGTTTTCTTGTAATCGATTCTTCCTTTTGTGTATATCCCTTAGATACCAGTCTAGCCTTATAGGTTTCAACTTTCCCATCTGCTCCTTTCTTTCTCTTGTAGATCCACTTGTATCCAATGGGTTTTACCCTTTCAAGAAGATCCACAAGTTTCAAAACTTAATTAGTCTCCATAGACTTTGTCTCAATGTTCATAGCTTATGTCCAGAGCTTTGAACAACTGTTAGACATGTATGCCTTAAGGAGTAAAAATGTAATATGTTTTTGGAGACATTTTTATCAATAAAGAATTTATTTATTATTTATATACTAAATCTTGTCCTCTTTATGTTCCTATTTGTTGAATGTATGTTAAGCAAACAATAGTCTTAGACTGTCGGTCTAAACCTTTAAGAATTGGGTATATGATGGATAGATTATGCGGAAGATACGATTCTTAAGGTTATGGTCTAAAACATAAGATCTGCAATTGAGAGAATAAAGTTAGACGCTTTAATCATGTAAAGATTATTATGTTGTCTATATCCCTATTGGGAGATGGTTTGTCTTGACCATCAGAGGTGGACTCTACAAATAGAAACATTGGCACATTGTCATAGGTGACGATGTGTTGGATCGGGACATAAAGTGAATTGATTTGAATTAATAATTCTATCTTAGCAAATCGATTCATTTTAGACAATCATTTGTATTGTATCTAAAACCTGAGATGAATAATGGGCCCGTTGTCTTGACTTGTGTCTTTTGATGTACCAAAAGGTGACACCTATATTTTAATAGTGGTACGTATGCTGGTACGTTGGATACATGACTCTTGATAGCATAGACCCGTTATTCATAGATATGAAATCCATAGCTCCTATTTAGGAGTAGTGATATCCTTTTATATGCGTTATCCTGTAATTGAAAAACTGGAGCGCTCAACCATTTAGATACATAGGTGTAACCGAATGGTATACCGTCTTTAGATGGTAAGTTTTCTGATGGTGAGATAATGGAACGTAAGATAAAAATAATCGAAAAGGTAAGACAGAACTTGTCCTTAAGCCGATTATGGATTATCCTATGGGGATACGATACACTATGATATGTCATGGAGACTCAACTATATGGGCTTCGTAATTCTATATAGTTCGAGAGTACAGCTCTAAGCTTTTAGTGGAGTAGCGTTGGAGTTGATAATTATAAAATGTATTTCTAAGATATTGGGTTTCATAATTATCGAGAGCTTGAACTATATAGGTCCATCAGGTCTCCTTTGCTAGCTCACAAAATCCTGTAACGATACGGCGTGTTTTTTCAATAATTGGTTACTTATGTCAGATTTATCAGATTGGCTAAAATTTGAAAGAATCAAATTATTCATGTCTGTTTATCAGTTGAATTAATTTTATGACAAAATTGATTCAAGATAAACTTGTTGAATTGTCAAGATCAAATAATTCATGTCTGTTTATTAGTTGGATTAATTTTGAATTAATTCAAGATAAACTTGTTGAATTATTAGGAATTCATTTATTTCTTAGAGATTATCTAGATAAATTTGTTTTAATTAGATAACTTTTCTTTTGGGTTATTTGAATTAAAATTGAGACTTTATCCTATAGAATCTTAGGTGAAAAATAAAAGATTCGCTGAGATTTTTATCAATAGTTCGGCATGCTGATCCTCAAGTTCAGCCTGTCGAAGGGGCAAGTTTGGCATACTGGTTAGACAGATCGGCATGCCGACCACAAGATAAAAAGATCATACGTTTTCACGCAGATTTCATCAAGTATTGATCTGAATTTTATTTTGATTCGAATTTTGAGGCATTATTTGATGAGGACTGACTCCTAGACCCAATCTCGATAAAAAAGGAGTAAGTCTCATTATTATTTAAAGATCAGTTGATAAATTAAGAGTGATACTTTGCTGGTGAGAATCTGAAACTCCTTGAGAGCTCTTGTTCACAAATCACAAACACTAGCTTTGGGTTCTCTCAATTGGTTGGAAGGAGAGTCATCTTGAGGAAGAGCCATACGTGTGAGCCCATACTCACTCCAGTCGTGGATAGAGAATAGCAAAGAAGACCAGTTGGTTGAGGCTCTTCTAGAACGTTACTTCTCTTCACGGATTACGGGAGTTCTTTGACATTCAAAGGTTAGTAAGATTTGGTTAATTTATGTATATAGTGTGTCAAACTTGTGTTTTAGAAAATACTCTGATATAAAAATTTTAAAAAATTCAGCTGCATACTATTTTTTCAACATCAACATTCTCCATTGCATCTGTGTAAGTATAAGGATCCCTGTCATGTTCAACTAATTCAGCCAAGTAGGCTTCACCATTGAATACATACCTCTTAGGTTAATGCCTAATCCTTCCACTACACTGAAGCTCCCTAGGCTATTGTTTGGTTGGTTTTTCTACATTGATTGGATTGGTTTCAATTGAAACCCCCAGAGTGATTGAATCACTCGCCAACTCCTTGAGTACAACTTTACTTCGAGGCTTAAAGTCATTCATGTAACTTTCCTCAAGGAATGTTGTATTTGTTAAAACCATGACTTTATTTTCTTTCGGGTTATAGAAATAACCCTCTTTAGTCCCTTTTGGATATTCCACAAACACGCAAACTTTTGAATGTGCTTCTAACTTGTTTGCTTCCTTATACAGTGTAACATCCGAGCATTTTTAATGTACATTAAAAATACAATAAGTTAAGGATTATGCAAGATAAAATACAATTTAAGAAAAAATACGATATAATAATACAAGAAATTATATAGTATCAAAATAATGCAGTGTAAGGAAGTACACTGATAAAGTTATGTAGTCTAAAAATTACTCTACAAAAGCAATACAGTATAAGAATTAGATTGTTTAAGGTTAAACAATATAGAAATTAGACTGTTTAAGTTAAAGAGTATAGGAATAATACTGTTTGGAGAATATGGATAAATAAGGAATACTATAGCAGTATAGAAAATATACCAACGGTATAAGAAAAATACTGTTAGTATAAATTTAGACTATACAAAGTTAGATAATATTAGAATTACATTATGTGATGGATGAAAATAAGTATGGTAGGTTATGGGATCTCATGAATTGTATAAAAAAATACTGTCAGTATAAACTTGGAATGCGTAAAAAGTTTAATGGGACACCTTGAAAGTTTTGATTGGGCCACCACATCCACTAATGTGGCCCAATTACATTTGGCCACCCAAAGGAACTAAATTGACTACTAGGTGACTCGTCACCTTTTTATTTTAAAAAAACAAAAGAAAAGAAAAAAGCAAAAAAAGGGGAAATCAATTCATGATATAAGAGACCATTATATATTATGGTCTCCATGGTGGAAGGAAAATAAAAGGAGAGTGAAACGTGAAAAGGAAAGGAAAGAAAGAAAAGAAAGAAAAGAAAGAGAGAAAGGAAGGAAGAAAGAAAAAAAATGTTTCATACGCCTCCCAAGGAAACCGTCCCCTTCATAAGCAATTTTCTCTCAAATTTTGATAATTCCCAAACCTCCATTAAAGCTTAAGGCAAGCTCTAGTGTTTTAGTGCAAAGTTTTGTAAACTTTGGAGGTAAATTTCTAAACTTTTTATAAGAATTTTAGTGATTTTTATTCAAGATTTGCATGGGCCTTGATTGGGTTTTGTCATGGTTTTGGAGGAAAAGACATGACAAAGTTTTGAGCTTGGCAAAGGAGGAACAAAAAGGTTGGCAAAGTTTAGGTAAATTTCTAAACTTTTTATTTGAAATTTACATTCATACAATGTGTTTGATAAAATGATTTTGGTCTATGGCATGTAAATGGACAATATGGCATGATTGTTTTATTTTATATGTTGAGGGTGATGATGATGGAAAGAAGAAAGTAAGGGTTTTGGTGAAATTTCAAAAGGGACTAGATTGCAAAGAAAAAAGAATTCTCGGTAGATTTAAAAATCAGCCAAAAAGTCCCTCTAAACATTGAAATTTCAAGAAAGTTAAAACATAAAAATTGTAGAACGCATCAAAACTATCAAGACAGTGTAGACAGTTTTCTAAAATTCAGCTTGGTTTAGGAGTTATGAATTTTACGAAATTTTAGGCACAAAATTTCAAGAAATGAAAACGTTATAAAAATGTTTGGAATTCAACCATGGTGCTTTTGTAAGTTTTGTTCCTTGTGAAAAACTGAATGTTATGCTATAAATTGGTCATTTTTTGTTCCAGGGATAAAAATGTAAATATTTTTGTATGTCGGGTCAAAACCATAAAATTCTATGAAAACTACAAGGGAACGTTAATTTCCTACATTGTTGTAGGCAATAAGTAAGTATAGATGCTAAGTTTTAAAGAATTTAATGTTTAGGCAAGGAAAGAATGAAAGAAAAAGAGATTAAGGACAAAATGGTCGTTTTATGAAAAAAGGCCAAAACGAACCTGAAACACTCGATATTGAAAAAACGTTCCTTAGCGGGAATTTTTTCATAATATGTAAGTAATGAAATGTTAAAGTTAAGCAATGGGTTTTATAGAGTTACGAAGTTGACGAAAAACCCGTTAAGGGTAAAATCGTCATTTTTGAGGAAACGGTTAGAATAGAGTTGAACACTCCAAATTAACATAACGCTCTTAGACAAAAAATATTTCGTAATATATTAAGTAACAAAACTGCCAGTGAGATAGGAAGTTTAACTAAGGGGCACTTAAGAACAAAGGTAACATGGTAGGCTACAAAGTCAATAAAGAAGAAGGTAACCCGATGAGTTATCGAGCTAAGCAGAACGAATGGTAACCTATGGTTATATAATTAAGCAAAGGAAAAGGTAACCCAGTGGATTACAAAACTAAGGAAAGGAAAGGGGAAATCGATAGTATACCAAGTTATGAAAAAAAAAAGGGAATGGATGCTTAATGTTTAAGTTATGTTATCAATCGAGCAGATTGATAATAAAAGTTAACAAATTAGTCGGGTGTATGATCAGGACACAAAGGCCGACTAATGGAAGGAAAAGGAATAGAATAGAGAATGCTAGAGCATAGTCCAGGTAAGTTTCAAGCCTCACCTATATCATGAAGTAAATGATTTTCAAATGCTTATATATGTGTTTGCAATTGTTGTGCAAATTGTTTTTAAAGTATGTTTGCATTTGCTATTCAAAAGGTTTTAAAGTTTAAATCATGATTTGTAGCGTATTTTTAAAGCATGTTTGCATATAATATGCATAAAGTTTTGAACGATCAAGTAAAAGTTTGCAATGCATTTGCAAAAATTATGTTCAAAGTATGTTTTGTAGTTTGTTAATGCATAATGTTTTACATTTTATGTTATAAATTTTATGTTGCATTTGTTATGCAATAAGTTTTAGAGTACAAGTTATGATTTGCAAAATATGTTTGTGTTTTATGTTGCATTTGTTATGCAATAAGTTGTATTTATTATGCAATAGGTTTTAGAGTATAAGATATAATTTGCAAAGGTATTTGCATACGACATGTTAGCATTTGTTATGCTCATTAACGTTAAAAAAAAGGTAAAGCACATACGATAAAAGAAAGTGTCATACCAGCTTTCTTGTTGTGAGGTACTGAAAGTAAAATTAAGGTTTGACCTCCTAGATGTGAGGTAAATGACCTCGGTGTTCGATGGTCTCAAGTTTTCAGCAAGGGAAGCATCATGTTTATGAAAACATTTTCATAGTTACAAGAAAAGGTTTGTAAATGACGTTTTATGAAAAACATTTTGAGGATTGCTGCATGTTAAATGTTTTATAAAAAGCATTTATGAAAAAACATTTTAGAAATGTTTTATGAAAAACATTTTTAGAAATGTTTATGAAAATCATGTATGAAAAATGTTATAAGAGAAAGGGTTTTTATGAGAAAAGTTTTTAAAGCATGTTTCAATGATTTGTGAAATTACGTTTGAACTTATTGAGTGTAAGCTCATAAAAAGTTTATTCATACTATAGGTAGTTTTATGGGAGACTAGTAGGACCCGTTAATAGAGTTGGGTGCTCGGGAGGGTAGATTCGAGGATTTGGGTATGGATAGTACCATAGAAAGTTTCTGCTATACAAAGAAAATGTTTTCCCACTATTTGATATAATGTTTTCAAAGTGCAAAAAAAAGTCAAAGTTTTGATAAAGTCAAAGTATTAAGAAATGTTTTCAAAGTTTTAGGAGATAGTTTACAAACTATTTTATACAATTATAAAGTTAAGTTTTAAGCTATGTTTTAGTAAATGTATCTTATTAAGTTTTAAGAAGTGATTTAAAAAGGGTTTAAAGACAAATGTTGAGCAATGTCTCAACTTGAATGGCGACAGAGGTCGCAATAGTTTTTAAGTATGTTTTAAAGAATGTTTAAAGAAAAAAATTTAATTCACTATTTTTCTTACTAAGTAAGTAAGATTAATGTTTAAGAACGATGATTAAGAAAGTTAAGTGACTGTCCGAAAAGGCGGTCGTCACAGGTGGTATCAGAGCGGTATCCTGCCATCCCATCTCGTGTTGTCATATGTCCGCTACACCATAGCTCAAGTAAGTAAGCTAAGATAAGTAAGAAGAAAAGTTAGTATTTAATGATTACGTGTTTATGTCAGGCATAGCCTTTGTACATCATCCATCAGAGATATCAAGTCAATGATTGCCAAAAGTGGTCAATGATGGTCAATAAATGGTCGAAGGCTCAAAATCAAGAAAATGTGCTCATGACACATTATGATGTTTTTGCGCCTAATGGTGTTGTTCGTTTGAGCCAATCTTACTCTGTTAGAGTTATTCGATATTGGCTACACGTAAAATGAGAAAAAGTAGATCAAGATAACGAAATAATGGAGGTCTGAAGGTGATTTTAGTGCTCTATGGAATAGGAGTGCCTAAGAGCAGCAAGGCATTAGATGACTAACTAAGCAATTCTTTCAAGCTTAAGCATTTCGTAGCTGAGTTGAGACATGCTAATGAGCTCGTAACTGCCCGGATAGGGATCACGATTAAGATAATGATGCCAAATCAATAGTGAAAACCTCACAGATTGGAGGATCGAAGCTAGAAATTTATATATTACGAGGAAAATTATAGAAAAATGTAATTTTAGAATGGGTATAGGACCGAAAGATTATAGATTTATGGTCAGATGACCTTAATCTTTTGATAGATAAGATGCAATCTGAGTGAAACTAAACCCTATTTTCAAGAATAGCATTTAGTGGTATAATGCTAAACTTTTAAATGAATGGAAACTGTGCTCAAATGATGAAAGATCAAAGTTGCGTAGCAGAAGTATAGTGTTACAATGTAAAGAAATATAATCAATGAAATGATGAAAGTTTATGAGATTTTAAGTTGGAGATTTAGATTTTATTAAGAAAGTAATGATAAAGGAAAGTATGTTAAGAACGGAAAGGATGATAAGAAAATGAACTACTTAGGAAGGTTTTAATTTTCGAGGACGAAAATTTTTAAGGAGGGTAGATTGTAACACCCGAGCATTTTTAATACATTAAAAATATAATAAGTTAAGGATTATGTAAGATAAAATACATTTAAGGAAAAAAATTGTATAATAATATAGGAAATTATACAATATTAGAATAATACAGTGTAAGAAAGTACACTGATAAAGTTATGTAGTATAAAAATTACGCTGTAAAAGTAATACAATGTAAGAATTGGACTGTTTAAAGTTAAGCAATATAGACATTGGACTGTTTAAGCTAAAGCAGTATAGGAATAATACTGTTTAGAGAAAATGGATGAATAAGAAATGCTGTAGCAGTATAGAAAATATACCGACGGTATAAAAAAATACTGTCAGTATAAATTTAGACTGTACAAGTTAGATAATATTGGAATTACATTATGTGATGGATAAATATAAGTATGGGAGGTTATAGGACCTCATGAATTGTATGAAAAAGAATACCGACAGCATAGGAAAAAATACTATCAACATAAACTTGGACTGCGTAAAAAGTTTAATGGGACACCTTGAAAGTTTTGATTGGACCACCACATCCACTAAAGTAGCCCAATCACATTTGGCCACCCAAAGGAACCTAATTGATTACTAGGTGACTCATTACCTTTTTATTAAAAAAAAAAGAAAAGAAAAGAAAAGAAAAAAGAAAAAAAAGGGGAAATTAATTCATGATATAAGAGACCATTATATATTATGGTCTCCACAGTGGAAGAAAAAAAAAAGGGAGTGAAACATGAAAAGGAAAGGAAAGAAGGAAAAAAGGAAAGAAAGAAAAGAAAGAAAGAAAGAAAGGAAGAAAGAAAAAAAAAGCTTCATATGCCTCCCAAGGAAACCGTTCCCTTTATAAGCAATTTTCTCTCAAATTTTGAAGATTCCCAAACCTCCAATTGAGCTTAAGGCAAGCTCTAGTGTTTTAGTGTAAAGTTTTGCAAACTTTAGAGGTAAATTTCTAAACTTTTTCTAAGGATTTTAGTGATTTTTATTCAAGATTTATGGATGGACTTTGATTGGGTTTTGTCATGGTTTTGGAGGAAAAGACATGGCAAAGTTTTGAACTTGGCAAAGGAGGGCAAAAAGGTTGGCAAAGTTTAGGTAAATTTCTAAACTTTTTATTTGAAATTTATATGCATACCATGTGTTTCATAAAATGATTTTGATCTATGGCATGTAAATGGACAATATGGCATGATTGTTTTATGTTATATGTTGCGGGTGATGATGATGGAAAGAAGAAAGTAAGGGTTTTGGTGAAATTTCAAAAGGGACTAAATTGCAAAGGAAAAAAAATTCTCAGCAGATTTAAAAATCAGCCAAAAAGTGCCTCTAAACATTGGAATTTCAAGAAAGTTAAAACACAAAAGTTGTAAAATGCATTGAAACTGTTAAAATGAGGTGGACAGTTTTCTAAAATTTAGCTTGGTTTAGGAGTTATGAATTTTACGAAATTTTAGGCACAAAATTTCAAGAAATAAAAACGTTATGAAGTGTTTGGAATTTGACCATGGTGCTTTTGTAAGTTTTGTTCCTTGTGAAAAACTGAATGTTATGCTATAAATTGGTCATTTTTGGTTTTGGGGATAAAAATGTAAATATTTTTGTATGTCAAGCCAAAACTATAAAATTTTGTCAAAACTAGGTTTCACCAGGGAACGTTAATTTCCTACATTGCTGTAGGCAATAAGTAATTATAGATGCTACATTTTAAAGAATTTAAATTTTAGGCAAGGAAAGAATGAAAGAAAAAGAGATTAAGGGCAAAATGGTCATGTTATGAAAATGGCCAAAATGGACTTGAAACGCTCAATATTGAAAAAATGCTCCTTAGCAGGAATTTTTACATAATATATAAGTAATGAAATGTTAAAGTTAAGCAATAAATTTTATAGAGTTACGAAGTTGACCAAAAACTCGTTTAAGGTAAAATCATCATTTTTAAGGAAACGGCTAGAACGGAGTTGAACACTCCAAATTAGCATAACGCTCTTAGTCGAAAAATGTTTTGTATTATGTTAAGTAACAAAATCGCTAGTGAGATAGGAAGTTTAACCAAAGGGCGCTTAAGAACAAAGGTAACTCGGTAGATTACAAAGTCAAGTAAAGAAAGAGGTAACTCGATGGGTTACTGAGCTAAGCAAAAAGAATTGTAACCCATGGTTATGTAATTAAGCAAAGGGAAAGGTAACCCAGCGGGTTACAAAATTAAGAAAAGGAAAGGGTAAACCGACAGTATACCAAGTTATGAAAAAAAAGGGAATGAATGCTGAATGTTTAAGTTATGTTATCAAATGAGTAGATTGGTAATAAAAGTTAACTAATTTGTCGGGTGTCGTATGATCAAGACACAGAGGCCGACTAATGGAAAAAAGAATGGAATAGAGAACGCTAGAGCATAGTCCAAGTAAGTTTCAAACCTCACCTACAGCATGAAGTAAATGATTTTCAAATGCTTATATCACTACTACAAATTGTGGATTCCACGACGGTTTATAACCGTCGTGGAAAAATTTTACGACGGTTAAAAAACCGTCGTGAATACTTTAGTCGTGGTACGACATGGAGTTTTCACGCTGATTTTTTACCATCGTGTAATATAAAAATTGACACGGGAAGGGGTTGTAATGTAGTAATTTTCCACGACGGTTTTTTGATAAATCATCTTGAAAAATTGGTATTCCAAGACGGTTTTTTAAAAAACCATCGTGAAAGATTAAAATTTCCACGAAGGTTTCTTAAAAAACCGTCGTGGAATCAAAGGCTTCCACGATGGTTTTTCAAGAAACCATCGTGGAATGCCAATTTTTCACGATGGTTTTTTAAAAAACCGTAGTGAAAAATGTGTATTCCCCTAAAAGAAAATCTCCAAAAATCTCCAAACATGTGGTGGGTATCACAATAATACTTAGGCATCACAAACACATAAAAAGTAACCTATTCTCACACCAAAATGCTAAATGTTGTTCATAGTTCTTTCAAGCACCAAATACAAGTAACACATACTAAATGGCAAAAAACAAATTAATATAACTAATATTAAAACTAAAACTAAAGGTAAATAACACTAAAATAACCAAATAATGCTA
>CAMOHE010051468.1:0-12259 GCA_946598075.1 Artocarpus hirsutus
TGATAGTAAGGAATGCATGCTCTTGTTCATCCCCCCACTTAAAACCGATAGATTTCTTTATGATTTCAGTGAGTGGTGCTGCAAGTGTGCTAAAATCTTTCACAAAACGTCTATAAAAACTAGCCAACCCATGAAAACTTCTTACATCAGTGATTGTTTTGGGAGTAGGCCACTCTTTGATGGCTCTTACCTTTTCTTCATCAACCTCAATCCCATGTGAGCTGACTACAAAACCAAGAAAAACAACCTTGTCCATGCAAAAACTGCACTTTTGAAGGTTAGCAAATAACTTTTCTTTCCTTAGCACATCAAGAACAGATTTCAAATGATTCAAATGTTCATGTAGATCCTTACTATAAATCAAGATGTCATCAAAATATACCACAACAAATTTTCCAATGAATTCACGCAAAATATGATTCATAAGTCTCATAAAAGTGCTTGGTGCATTTGTGAGTCCAAATGGCATAACCAGCCATTCATAAAGACCATGCTTTGTTTTGAAAGCAGTTTTCCATTCATCCCCTTCTCTCATCCTAATTTGATGGTATCCAGATTTTAGATCAATTTTTGAAAAGATGCTAGAGCCATGCAATTCATCTAGCATATCATCTAATCTAGGAATGGGATGGTGATACTTTACCGTGATATTGTTAACTGCTCTGCAATCGATGCACATCTGCCAAGTACCATCTTTCTTTGGGACTAGAAGTGCTGGAACTGCACAAGGGCTTAAGCTTTCTCTGACATACCCTTTTTGCATCAATTCCTCAACTTGTCTTTGAAGCTCTTTTGTTTCTTCGGGATTGCTTCTGTAGGTTGGACGGTTGGGAATGGCAGCGCCATGAATGAAATCTATCTAATGTTCAATGCCCTGTATGGGAGGTAACCCACTAGGAGTTTCTTCTGGAAACACATCCTTGTATTCCTGCAACAAAGCAACAACAGCACTAGAAAAAGAAGGGTTAAGATCATTAGTGGCCAGGCAAGCCTCTTTGTACACAAGTACAATCATTGGCTGTCCAGCAATGTAAGCGTCCCTCACATCTCTTTTTCTTGCATAAAAACTCATTTTTTCTTTTCTCTTCGCTTTTCCTCTCTCTTTATTCTCATTCTCTTTTTCTTTTTCTTTTCTCTCATTCTCCTTTTCTTTTTCTTGTCTTTCATGTGGCCGTGTTTCTTTTTCTGCCACTGCACTCTCTATTTTTTTTGAACTCTCAACTCCGCTCTCTTTTTCTCTCAAATTTATTTTCTCTTTTTCACTCTCTTTTTGCATTCTCACTTGATCTTCATGAACTTGTTTAGGTGTAAGTGGAACAAGAGTCACTTTTTGTTTATCTTTCACAAATGAGTATCTGTTCGTGAACCCATCATGAATCACACGTCTGTCAAATTGCCAAGGCCTGCCTAATAATATGTGACCAGCATGCATGGGGACCACATCACACAACACTTCATCCTTGTATTTTCCAATAGAAAAGGATATTATCACTTGTTTATTCACCTTTACCTCCCCACACACTCATTCAACCATTGCAACCTATAAGGCTTGGGATGCTTGATAACAGGCAATTTCAACTTCTCAACCAAGGTAGTGCTGGCAACATTTGTACAACTACCCCCATCTATAATCATGCTACATACCTTGTTGTTTATGCTGCATCGGGTATGGAAAATGTTCTCTCTTTGCTGGTCCACATCTTCTTCTTCTTTAACCTGTGAATTCAATGGTAATCAGTTTTTAAACACAATTTGAGGTTTAATTCTCTTCGGTTCCTAAAAGAACTATTCAAACTTATCGAAAAATTCTGTGGCATTCATAGACTTATCAATCAGTCTATCCATAGCTGATTGTGACGTCCTCACATACCAAGGTTCGTGCTTCTTGTTGGGCATCGGGTCGCGGTTTCATACAAAACCGATTTAGAATTTCGATCTTGGAGACCAATTTTGGTTAGGGTCGCGTCAGTTCTTGGCGGGGTTCGTATCACTTTATGGGTTTACCTAATTGATTTTCCACTTCAGCCTAAAACTCCCTGAGAAAGTCGGGTTAAAAAAAAAGGATTCAAAAAGAAAAAAAAAAGAAAAGAAAGAAAAACAAGGGAAAGAGGAAGACAAGAGGATAAAAAAAAAAAAAAAAAAAGAAGAAGTCTAGAGACCTATCTTAAATTTTTTTGTTTGATTCCTGTTATTCATGGTTTAAGAAGCCCAAAATTGAATTCCCTACCAAGACCAAAATTTTTTGCTCAAATTTCGTTTCTTGTGGGTATGATTTTCAAAAGCCCAAATTATCATTGCCTATTATACTCTTAGCCTCCTTGGTAATCTGTTTGTGAATTGTCAAGAAAATTTTGATATTGATTTGACTAGTTTTATAGGAACTGAGTGAGAATTTACGAGTGGGAAAAGGCACGAGAGGCGAGAGTATTAGAGTGGATAAAAGACAAAAAGTATTGAGTGCAAACACGAGTAAACTTGAGTGAACCATGTCACGAGTGAAACACGTAAGGTAGTGTGGTAAGGTCCTTTGCATTGTTTTTTACTTTGTTTTGCAGAAGAGAAAAAAAAATGTCAAACAACAACAAGAACACTATTGAGGGTACCTCTGATGCAACAGATCCAAAAATCCTCATGGAAGCAACGATAGGGGAGATGAGACGATCGTTGAGAGGAGAGTTAGAATAGCTTCATGAGAGGATAGACCGGATAGAAAACACACGTGTGGAACAACCACAACATGTTCCTCATGCACGTAGGCGGGAAAGGGTTCCGGTTAGAGGAGAGGTTGATGACTACTATGGGATTGATGGGGAAGAATTTGATGAAGGAGAAGATACAGCGGGTAGTCATCGGAGATTTGGACGGGATAGAGGAGTTAGGAACCGGGAAAATGATAGCTTGAGAGGCATAAAAATGAAGATACCATCATTTCAAGGCAAATCTGATCCTGAAGCGTACCTAGAATGGGAGAAGAAAATGAAGTTTGTCTTTGACTGCCACAACTCTTCCGAGGCGAAGAAGGCAAAACTGGCTGTAATTGAATTTTCTGATTATGTTATTACCTGGTGGGATCAACTTGTCATAAATAGGAGACGAAATAGAGAGTGACCTATTGAGTCATGGGGAGAGATGAAGACCGTGAAGAGGAAGTGATTTGTACTAGCTTACTACTACCGGGAGTTGTACAACAAACTACAGAATCTTAAGCAAGGCAATCGGAGTGTGGAGGAGTGCTATAAGGAGATGGAGGTTATGATGATTTGGGCAAATATAGAGGAGGATCGAGAGGCTACAATGGCAAGGTTTTTGGCAGGCTTGGACCAAGAAATTCACAAGGCCGTTGAGTTACAACATTATGTGGAGTTGGTGACATGGTGCACATGGCTGTCAAAATTGAGAATCAACTTAAGAGGAGGGGTAGTAACACACATCCAAGCCAAAACACGAATACATCTGCTCGGAAAATGAACCAATCGAGGATGGATGAGAAGGAACCCAACACCAAGCCAAAGACCGAGCAAAAACAAGAGGTGCCAGCCATGGGAATCAAGGTAAATCCGATTCTTCCACTGCCAGGAATCATGATATTAAATGTTTTAAATGTCAAGGCAGGGGTCACATAGCAAGCCAATGTCCGAACAAACAAGCTATGGTTGAAACCAACGAGGAGAGGTTGAAACCGATGAGGATTCAGACAACGATTCTATGCCTTCATTAGAGGATGCCGACGATGAGGAGTACATTGCCCAAGGAGAATTGTTGGTTACAAGGAGAGCTCTAAGTGTGCAGGCCAAAGAAGAAGAAGAAGAGGTGCATCGGGAAAACATCTTCCATACTAGGTGCCATGTCCGAAACAAGGTATGTAGTGTGATTACTGATGGTGGGAGTTGTACTAATGTTGCTAGCACAACCATGGTAGAGAAGTTAGGGCTGCCAACAAGTAAGCATCCTCAACCTTATGAATTGCAATGGTTAAATGATAGTGGTGAGGTAAAGGTGCATAAACAAGTGTTATTTTCTTTTCGCATTGGAAGATATGAAGATGAAGTTTTGTGTGATGTGGTTCCGATGCAAGCTGGGCACTTATTATTAGGCAAACCATGGCAATTTGATCGACGAGTTAAACATGATGGTTTCACCAACAAGTACTCATTTGTTCACAATAAAAAAAGATCACTCTTGTTCCGTTAACAACAAAACAGGTCCATGAAGACCAAGTGAGCTTACAGAGAGAAAATGATAAAAGAAAAATGATGAGTGGAGAAAAATCAGGAGTGGGAGTGTAGAGAGAGAGTTCGGCCAGTGAGAGGAAAAAAGAAGAGATGGACGAGAAAAAGGAGAGCAAAGAGAGCAAGGGAGAGAAAAATGAGAGGGCTGAAAAAAATTCACAATTAGCAGATGAGAGAAAAGCAGAGAGAAAAACAAACTTCTATGCAAGAGGTAGTGAGATTAAAAGATCATTGTTTTCAAATCAGCCAATGATTGTACTTTGTACAAAGAGGCATTTTTAAACACTAACAAAATTGACCCTGCATTGCCTAGTTCTGTTGTTTCTTTGTTGCAGGAATGTGAGGATGTATTTCCGGATGAGGTGCCTGATGGTTTGCCACCAATTCAGGGAATAGAACATCAGATTGATTTTGTACCTGGTGCTTCCATTCCAAACCGACCGGCTAATAGAAGCAACCCTGAGGAGACAAAGGAGCTTCAAAGGCAGGTCAGTGAGTTGATGACAAAGCGGTACGTGAGAGAAAGTATGAGCCCGTGCATCGTTCCAGTCTTACTAGGGCCTAAAAAGGATAGGACATGGAGGATGTGCGTAGATTGCAGAGCCATTAACAATATCATGATATGTCGGATGAATTGCATGGTGCTTTTGTGTTCTCAAAAATTGATTTGAAAAGTGGATACCATCAAATACGCATGAAAGAGGGTGATGAATGGAAAACTGCCTTTAAGACAAAATATGGTTTGTATGAGTGGTTAGTAATGCCATTTGGTTTAACTAATGCTCCAAGCACATATATGCGTTTAACGAATCATGTATTATGTGCATTTATTGGTAAGTTTGTTGTTGTGTACTTTGACGATATACTCATTTATTGTAAAGATGTAGACCAACATGTAGTGCATTTAAAATCTGTTTTGGATGTGCTTAGAAAGGAGAAATTGTATGCTAACCTCAAGAAGTGTACCTTTTACATAGATAAGCATGTGTTTCTTGGTTTTGTTGTTAGTGCTCAAGGTATACAGGTTGATGAAGAAAAGGTGCGAGCTATCCAGGAGTGGCCGAGTCCAACAAGTGTGGGAAACGTACGAAGTTTTCATGGACTTGCTAGTTTCTACCTACGATTTGTGAAAGATTTCAATACTATAGCCCCTCCATTGACTGAAGTTATCAAGAAGAACATTGGGTTTAGATGGGGAGAAGAGCAAGAAAAGGCATTTCAGTTAATCAAGGAGAAGTTGTCTAATGCTCCATTGCTATCTCTACCTAATTTTTCCAAAACTTTTGAGATTGAATGTGATGCTTCAGGTGTTGGAATTGGCGCTGTTTTAATACAGGAAGCGAGACCAATAGCATATTTTCGTGAGAAACTGAACAGGGCAACTCTTAATTACCCAACTTATGATAAGGAGTTGTATGCATTGGTTTGGGCACTAGAGACATGGCAGCACTACCTATGGCCTAAGGAGTTCGTGATTCACACCGATCATGAATCCCTAAAACACTTGAAGGGCCAACACAAGATGAACAAGAGGCATGCTCATTGGGTGGAGTTTATAGAGACGTTTTTGTATGTCATTTGCTACAAGCAAGGTAAAGAAAATGTCGTTGCCGTTGCGCTTTCTCGCAGGTATGTCTTAATCTCAACTCTTAATGCTCAACTATTGGGTTTTGAACATATTTAAGAGTTATATGCCGATGACCGTGACTTTAGCACTGAGTATCTAGCTTGTGAGAGATTTCCTAGTGGTAAGTACTTTAGGCATGAGGGATACTTGTTTCGGGAGAATAAATTGTGTGTACCTAATTGTTCATTAAGAGATTTGCTAGTGAGAGAATCCCATGCGAGAAGATTGATGGGACATTTTGGAGTGATGAAAACTTTAGCGGTGTTGCAAGAACACTTCTATTGGCCACATATGAAACGAGATGTTGAGAGGCTTTGTGGTAGATGTGTAACTTGTAGGTAGGCTAAATCAAGAGTGTAGCCCCACGGTTTGTACACTCCTTTACCAATACCTAATGCACCCTGGACTGATATTTCGATGGATTTTGTGTTCGGTTTGCCTTGGTCTAAACGGGGAAAAGACTCGATATTTGTGGTCGTAGATAGATTTTCCAAGATGGCACATTTTATTCCACGCCACAAGACAGATGATGCTCCCAATGTTGCTAATTTGTTCTTTAGGGAAATTGTGAGACTTCATGGTATGCCTAGGACAATTGTTTCTGATAGGGATGCAAAGTTCTTAAGCTACTTTTGGAAGACCTTGTGGGCTAAGCTATTGTTTTCGACTACTTGTCACCCTCAAACCGATGGTCAAACAGAAGTTGTGAATAGAACCTTGTCAACTTTGTTGCGGGCTGTCATTAAAAAGAACATCAAAACTTGGGAGGAGTGTTTACCACATGTTGAGTTTGCTTATAATCGATCTGTTCATTTTGCTACTCAATTTTTACCGTTTGAAATTGTTTATGGTTTTAATCCTTTAACTCCTTTGGATTTAATGCCATTACCTTTGTCTGAGTGTGTGAATTTAGATGAAAAAAGAAAAGCTGACCTTGTTAAGAAGATACACGAGAAGGCAAGACTCAACATCAAGCGAAGGACTAAGCAATATGCTAAACAAGCCAACAAAGGGTGTCACAGGCTCGTCTTCGAGCCCGACGATTGGGTGTGGTTGCACTTACGCAAGGAACGATTTCCAAAATAAAGGAAGTCCATGCTGTTGCCTAGAGGGGACGATCCTTTTCAAATACTTGAAAGGATCAATGATAATACGTACAAGCTAGACTTGCCACGTGAGTATGGTGTAAGCGCCACCTTTAATGTTTCTGATCTAAGTCTTTTTGATGCAGGCAACGATTTGAGGACAAATCCCTCTCAAGAGGAGGGGAATGATGAGGATATTGGTAGCACAAGCAAGAGCACAAGGGATGAGACATATTTAGATTCAATTCAAGTTCCCATTGGTCCGGTTATAAGAGCTCGTGCAAAGAAGTTCAAAAAAATGCTTATTTCGCTGATTCATCTTGGGCTCAAGCTATCGCATGGAGGCCCATTGAGGGAATTGCATGTGACATCCAGACCAACAAATGCATGATTCAAGTTCTAGAAGGGACCGAGTAATCATATAACTGCAAATAAATCAAGTTACTTACCATTTCAGTTACTTTCCTAATTTGAGGCGACAAGTGGCAAGAATCATGTATTACGTGCATTTATTGGCAAGTTTGTTGTTGTGTATTTTGATGATATACTCATTTATAGTAAAGATGTGGACCAACATGTAGCGCATTTAAAATCTGTTTTGGATGTGCTTAGAAAGGAGAAATTGTATGCTAACCTCAAGAAGTGTACCTTTTGCACAGATAAGCTTGTGTTTCTTGGTTTTGTTGTTAGTGCTCAAGGTATACAGGTTGATGAAGAAAAGGTGCGAGCCATCCAGGAGTGGCCGAGTCCAACAAGTGTGGGAAACGTACGGAGTTTTCATGGACTTGCTAGTTTCTACCGGCGGTTTGTGAAAGATTTTAGTACAATAGCTGCACCACTGACTGAAGTAATCAAGAAGAACGTTGGGTTTAGATGGGGAGAAGAGCAAGAAAAGGCATTTCAGTTAATCAAGGAGAAGTTGACTAATGCTCCATTGCTATCTTTACCTAATTTTTCCAAAACTTTTGAGATTGAATGTGATGCTTCAGGTGTTGGAATTGGCGCCGTTTTAATGCAGGAAGGGAGACCAATAGCATATTTCAGTGAGAAACTGAACGGGGCAACTCTTAATTACCCAACTTATGATAAGGAGTTGTATGCGTTGGTACGAGCACTAGAGACGTGGCAGCACTACCTATGGCCTAAGGAGTTCGTGATTCACACCGATCATGAATCCCTGAAACACTTGAAGGGCCAACACAAGCTGAACAAGAGGCATGCTCGTTGGGTGGAGTTTATAGAGACGTTTTCGTATGTCATTCGCTACAAGCAAGGTAAAGAAAACGTCGTTGCCGATGCGCTTTCTCGTAGGTATGCCTTAATCTCAACTCTTAATGCTAAACTACTGGGTTTTGAACATATTAAAGAGTTATATGCTGATGACCGTGACTTTAGCACTGAGTATCAAGCTTGTGAGAAATTTGCTAGTGGTAAGTACTTTAGGCATGAGGGATACTTGTTTCGGGAGAATAAATTGTGTGTGCCTAATTGTTCATTAAGAGATTTGCTAGTGAGAGAATCCCATGGGGGAGGATTGATGGGACATTTTGGAGTGATGAAAACTTTAGCGGTGTTGCAGGAACACTTCTATTGGCCACATATGAAACGAGATGTTGAGAGGCTTTGTGGTAGATGTGTAACTTGTAGGCAGGCTAAATCAAGAGTGCAGCCCCACGGTTTGTACACCCCTTTACCAATACCTAGTGAACCCTGGACTGATATTTCGATGGATTTTGTGTTAGGTTTGCCTAGGTCTAAACGGGGAAAAGACTCGATATTTGTGGTTGTGGATAGGTTTCCAAGATGGTACATTTTATTCCATGCCACAAGACAGATGATGCTTCCAATGTTGCTGATTTGTTCTTTAGGAAAATTGTGAGACTTCATGGTATGCCTAGGACAATTGTTTCTGATAGGGATGCAAAGTTCTTAAGCTACTTTTGGAAGACTTTGTGGGCTAAGTTAAGGACTAAGCTATTGTTTTCGACTACTTGTCACCCTCAAACCAATGGTCAAACAGAAGTTGTGAATAGAACCTTGTCAACTTTGTTGCGGGCTGTCATTAAAAAGAACATCAAAACTTGGGAGGAGTGTTTACCACATGTTGAGTTTTCTTATAATCAATTTGTTCATTCTGCTACTCAATTTTCGCTGTTCGAAATTGTTTATGGTTTTATCCTTTAACTCCTTTGGATTTAATGCCATTACCTTTGTCTGAGCGTGTGAATTTAGATGGAAAAAGAAAAGTTGACCTTGTTAAGCAGATACACGAGAAGGCACTCAACATCGAGCGAAAGACTAAGCAATATGCTCAACAAGCCAACAAAGGGCGTCACAAGCTCGTCTTCGAGCCCGACGATTGGGTATGGTTGCACTTACGCAAGGAACGGTTTCCAGAACAAAGGAAGTCCAAGCTGTTGCCTAGAGGGGACGGTCCATTTCAAATTCTTGAAAGGATCAATGTTAATGCATACAAGCTAGACTTGCTAGGTGAGTATGGTGTAAGCGCCACCTTTAATGTTTCTGATCTAAGTCCTTTTGATGCAAGCGACGATTTAAGGACAAATCCCTCTCAAGAGGAGGGGAATGATGTGGGCAATGGTAGTACGAGCAAGAGCACAAGGAATGAGACATATTTAGATCTAATTCAAGTTCCCATTGGTCCAGTTACTAGAGCTCGTGTGAGAAGTTCAAAGAAATGCTTATTGGGCTGATTCTAGCATCTTGGGCTCAAGCTATCGCATGGAGGTCTATTGAGGGAATTGCATGTAACAACCAAACCAACAAATACATGATTCAAGTTTTAGAAGGGACCGAATAATCCTATGGCTGCAAATAATCTCGCTACTTTCCATTTCAGTTAACTTTTCAATTTGAGGCGACAAGTGACGAGAAGAATCAGCTAATTGCCTAATTATTGTCTAGTTTCCTTTTCTTTTACAAAACATGCGTTTACTTTTATATTATTGTAAGGCTTTTAAGCAATTTAGGAAACTTACTTTATTTGCTTTAGATTGAGCATCTTTTTGGCCGGTAATTGATTTGCCCGAAATTCCATGGGCAATTAGGAGCTCAAAATTTGCAAAGGAAACCACTATATATTGTAATGAATTTCATTCAATGGCAACTTGGTTTTTACACACAATTTGAGGTTTAATTCTCTTCGGTTCCTAAACAAACTATTCGAACTTATCGGAAGATTCCGTGGCGTTCATAGACTAATTAATCAGTTCGTGCATAACTAATTATGGCATCCTCACTTACCAAGGTTCGTGCATCTTGTTAGGCATCAGGTCGCAGTTCCATTTCAAATCTGATTAGGCGTTTCGATCTTGGAGGCCAATTTTGGTTAGGGCTGCATCAATTCTTGGCGTGGTTCATATCATTTGGTATCAGATCGAGGGTTTTCTAATCAGGTTTTGCTTATCCATTCCCTTAGTTTTTGTTTGTTTCAATTATTCGTGTGTCTTGTTTTCCATTATCAAAGTCGGGTTTTAAAAAAGACAAAAAAGAAAGAAAAAAACAAGGTAAAGAAGAAGACAAGTGGATCCGAAAAAAGAGTCTGGAGACCCTTCTTAAAATTTTTTGTTTGATTCTTGTTATTCATGGTTTAAGGAGCCCAAAATTGAATTCCCTACCAAGACCAAAATTTTTTGCTCAAATTTCGTTTCTTTTGGGTGTGATTTCCAAAAGCCCAAAATTATCATTGCCTGTTATAGTCTTAACCTCCTTGGTAATCTGTTTGTGAATTGTCAAGGAAAATTTTGATATTGATTTGACTAGTTTTATAGGAATTGAGTGAGAATTTACGAGTGGAAAAAGGCACGAGAGGCGAGAGTATTGGATAAAAGCCAAAAAGTATTGAGTGCAAACACGAGTGAAATTGAGTGAACCATTTCACGAGTGAAACACGTAAGGGAGTGCGGTAAGGTCCTTTGCATTGTTTCTTACTTTGTTTTGCAGAAAAAAAAATGTCAAACAACAGCAATAACACTATTGAGGGTACCTTTGGTGCAACAGATCCAAAAATCCTCATGGAAGTGATGATAGGGAGATGAGACAATTGTTGAGAGGAGAGTTAGAATAGCTTCATGAGAGGATAGACGGAATAGAAAACGCACGTGTGGAACAGCCACAACATGTTCCTCATATGCGTAGGCGAGAAAGGGTTCCAGTTAGGGGAGAGGTTGATGACTACTATGGGATTGATGGGGAAGAATTTGATGAAGGAGAAGATACAGCGGGTAGTTAACGGAGATTTGGACGGGATAGAGGAGTTAGGAACCGGGAAAATGATAGTTTGAGAGGCATAAAATTGAAGATACCATCATTTCAAGGCAAATTCGATCCTGAAGCGTACCTAGAATGGGAGAAGAAAATGGAGTTTGTCTTTAATTGCCACAACTATTCTGAGGCGAAGAAGGTAAAATTGGCTGTAATTGAATTTTTTGATTATGCTATTACCTGGTGGGATCAACTTGTCATAAATAGGAGATGAAATATAGAGCGACCTATTGAGTCATGGGGAGAGATGAAGACCGTGATAAGGAAGCGATTTGTACCAGCTTACTACTATAGGGAATTGTACAATAAACTACAAAATCTTAAGCAGGGCAACCGGAGTGTGGAGGAGTACTATAAGGAGATGGAGGTTATGATGATTCGGGCAAATATAGAGGAGGATCGGGAGGCTACAATGGCAAGGTTTTTGGCGGGCTTGAATCGAGAAATTCACAATGCCGTTGAGTTACAACATTATGTGGAGTTGGAGGACATGGTGCACATGGCTGTCAAAATTGAGAATCAAATTAAGAGAAGAGGTGGTAATACACGCCTAAGCCAAAACCCAAGTACGTCTGCTTGGAAAGTGAACCAATGGAGGAAGGATGAGAAGTAACCCAACACTAAGCCAAAGACCGAGCAAAAACAAGAGGTGGCCAGCCATGGAAATCAAGGTAAATCCGATTCTTCCACTACTCGGAATCATGATATTAAATGTTTTAAATGTCAAGGCAGGGGTCACATAGCAAGCCAATGTCCGAACAAACGAGTTATGGTGATGCAGGACAATGGAGAGTTTGAAACTGATGAGGATTCAGACAACGATTCTATGCCTTCAATAGAGGATGCTGACGATGAGGAGTACGCTGCCCAAGGAGAATTGTTGGTTACAAGGAGAGCTCTTAGTGTGCAGGCCAAAGAAGAAGAAGAAGAGGTGCAACGGGAAAACATCTTCCATACTAGGTGCCATGTCCAAAACAAGGTATGTAGTATGATTATTGATGGTGGGAGTTGTACTAACGTTGCTAGCACAACCA
>CAMOHE010051473.1:0-39949 GCA_946598075.1 Artocarpus hirsutus
CTACGTGTTAGCTGTAACAGACAATGGAGAAGTCTATTCTTTTGGGTCGGGTTCAAATTTCTGTCTTGGCCATGGGGAGCAGCAAGCTGAGTTCCAGCCACGTGTAATCCAGAAATTTAGGAGAAAGGGTATTCATGTGGTTCGTGTCTCTGCTGGGGATGAGCATGTGGTGGCCTTGGATTCTAGTGGATGCGTTAGTCTACTAACTCAAGATTAATGTTCTCATTGACTATGCTTAGCATGTATTAGAAAGACTTAATAGTGTCTGCTACGGTTTTTGCAGGTATATACTTGGGGAAAAGGCTACTGTGGTGCATTAGGCCATGGAGATGAGATTGACAAGACTACACCAGAACTCTTGAACAGCCTTAAGAGCAACCTTGCCGTGCAGGTGTGCTTTTCATCCATCTTTTTTAGTTGTGATGAATTTTACTTTTGTATCCCTCGTTTTATGGCTATAGTATCCAAAATGGCTCCCTTCATTTCTTAAATCGCCAACTCCATTGTAGTTGAACTCTACTAAAACTTTTGCTGTTCGACAAATAATTTGTACCTAGAATCAACTTTTTTCTTGCTTTTACCTCACAGGTGTGCGCACAAAAGAGGAAAACTTTTGTTCTCATCGATTCTGGGTCGGTATATGGTTTTGGTTGGATGGGTTTTGGTAGTCTTGGATTTCCAGACAGGGGAGCATCTGATAAAGTTATGAGGCCTCAGATCCTTGATTGCTTGAAAGCTCACCATATTTCTCAAATCAGCACAGGGCTTTACCACACCGTTGCAGTCACCAACCGGGGACAGATCTTTGGATTTGGAGATAATGAAAGGGCGCAGCTTGGGCATGACACTTTGAGAGGATGCCTTGAACCAAAAGAAATCTTCGTTCAAGAAATGGCTGATGGTTTTGGTCTCCTTCAAGAAAGCGTGTGAACCCTGGATCCTATTACCATTTCAATTCTGTTGGTCAATCTTTCGTGCTCCTCCAAGTGAACAGCGTAAGATTTTTTTCTCCATCTGAACAGAACGTCATAAATAACTGCTGTGTTGTCATCCCCGAAAACAAAATATTGTATTTCAGAAGTAATATGTAGTACGTGATAGTTTCTTTCATTTATACTTTAATGCTATATTGCGGCTAATAAAATTTGGCAAGGCCAAAAACTACTGCATGGTTCCATGTTGATATCTTGCCGATGTTAAAGCTTAGCAATGTTGTTCTCTCGCCCCTCGACCCTTGTCCATCTGTCGTGTAAATTAGGTCTCTCTATGAAAATCCTTTTTATCCTCATTGGGTTAAAAGCCTACTGCTTATTAAACTGTAGATTTTAATCTAACATGTAGTGTATTTTTTAGATTGAAACTCACTATTTTGTTAGTGCTGGGGTTGTAAACCTATAGGATAAATAGAATTGGTTGTCTTCTATTGATAAGTGCTAACCATTTTGTACGTACAATAAAATGACTGGATTTGTCATGACCATTAATGTTCATAACCATTAATCTTAGTAGTGACCGGAGTTATCGTTTTGGTAATATATTGTTTCTAATTAAAGAATAAACTATTATTAATGATCTTAATTTGCGTCCGGTTTAAATTTCGTGGGTGTTTAGAAGGGTGGTGGGAACCAGTGGTGAGAACCACTTTTACTGTAATATGTGAGAGTTTTACACTGTAGTAATTTTTTTTATTATTACTGTAGCATGTGAGAGCTTTTTACTGTTCATAATTGAGTTTGTGGTGAGAACTGAGTGGTGAGAACCATTGCCAAACACCCCCTTCATCTTCTAGTCTCACAAGTAATTTTTTTTATCGTGACATGTGCATCTTATTTCTCATCAAATTTAGCAACAAGTTATGCCTCTTCCACTTTCATTATATATATATATATGTATATACATATACACACACACACGCACCTATTTTAGAAAAAAATAATGGGGTGCAAAAAAAACAAAAAAACAAAAAACCAAGAGAAGAGGAAGAAATGGAATACAATTAATATAGGAAAATTTTTAAATGGTCTTTTTTTAACGATATTTTTTTGGCTATAAGGAAGTTACTTTATATAGAGACTACTGACCAAATCTTGAAAATCGTAAGTCTTGACGATCATAAAAACTGACAATAACATCTAAAAAAAATGGTAGTGTAAATTATACAATATCAACAAAAATGGTAGTGTAAATTATACACGAGGTATATAAGCAAAATACATTTTAATGACTAAGATATCAGTTTTTTTAATGACTGTCTATTACTTTTTTTTTTTCCTCTTTTGAGGGGACTCAGTTACGCTTTTTAATGACCAAGATATTATGCTTTTTAAATGACCATTTTTTATCATTCGGGACCTTTTTTTTAAGGACTGTATTAAGTAGTTATGGCCTATTGGAAATGACTTTTTATAATGACGTATGAATAGATCTTTATTAAAAACTGATAATGGCACTGGAAATTATGAGCGTATAAATTTTAAACCAGGTATATATAAATACAATACATTCCAATGAATAAAAAATTTAATAATTAATGACATGTTCATGAGATTATCACGTTTTAACAACAACAAAATTTAATTACTTAAATATATGTATATATATATTATAAAATAAACCATGGCGTTACACAAATCTGTATGGTGGATTATGATGTTATATGTATATAAAAAGGGAAAAGATTGATGCTTATTGAATTCGAAATCTGTATGATGGAAAAGTTAAATGTGTGCTTCTAAAATGGAAATTAAGTATAATAGAATAATTGAATTAATTATATATTAAATTAAATTTTATTAGAGAATTAAATTGGAAGGAAAAAAAAGGACCTGTTTGATTTTTTTTTTGGGCATCACATAAAGGTTTTTGCATATAATGAAGAGAGGCAAAGACGAAAATATTGATGTCGTCGAGGTTATCGAGGTTTGGATTTACGGATAATGTTCTAAATATTGTTGATGTCGACAGATTTTTCGAGAAAAAATGGATATCTTGAGAAAAATTTTTAATTTTTTTTACAATTTTATACAATGCTAAAATAATTAATATTACTTAATTTAAACAAAGTTAATAACATTAATAATACAATTTTGGTCTAATATGATAGTTATATTGTTTGCTATAAAAAGATACCATCATTATATATATTAATTATGATTCTAATATTATTTTCCATATTCATATAAACAAGGTACAACAATGTAATAGAGTGCATAAAAAACTACCGTCAACATAACAAAGTACACACATAAACTTTAAGTGTTTTTAATACCAAAAGAAATTTCTAGCTAATTAGAAAGTGTAATGTAGGTTTCGATTTTGATCCAAACAATATATCTACTCTGGATATTACCCTTGAATAGTTCTGAAAGTAATTGTTGATGTACAACATATATGTTTCTTGATCTCTTCCTATTGTTAACTTATAAGTTGGATATTGTTGATTTATTCAACTTGATGAGTAGTCTTCAAGGAGTAGAAATAGCATCTCAACATTAGTTTATGGTGGAGGATATACAAGTATATCAATAAAATTATCTTGGTTTTTTACTATTGAAATTGTCCCCGTTTAAGAACTAAAAGGATTAT
The DNA here is from genome assembly GCA_946598075.1 of Artocarpus hirsutus. Lineage (NCBI taxonomy): Eukaryota > Viridiplantae > Streptophyta > Magnoliopsida > Rosales > Moraceae > Artocarpus > Artocarpus hirsutus. The sequence goes on from CAMOHE010051473.1 coordinate 3,586, forward strand.
TATATTCATAAGAAGTTTGGTTAGTTCCTAAGCTCATGGCGTCGAAACTCAAGGCAACAAAATTCTCATAAGCATAACTCATTTTTGTTGTACCATGTCTTCATGTGTCCCATGAAGAACAATAATTGGGACTAATAAACAAAAATAGTAAAAATATAGCACACACATCTACATATAATATGATATAGGGCTTTGCCTAAGAGTCACAAACTATTCATAGTAAAAATTATTCAAAAACTAAATATGTCTTAATAAATACTTTTTTTATTGTTTTTAGGTTCAAAATATTAGTAACATTTTATTGAAAAATAATTAAAAGTAAAAGTCCTACAAAATTGATTTGTGTGTAAAAAAAGAAAAATTTTCCAACCTTTTTGAATATTTTGTGGAAATTTTCGAAAACATCTTAGATTTTCACGGATATTCATCGATATTCAGAATATTGTGGCTATTTTACAAACATCCCAGAAAAAAGTCCTTCCCCTATATTTATGTCGTAACTTCAAAATATTGATATTGTCATAGAAATATTGACAATATCTTAGACATTTTCATTCTTAAATAAGGTAAATATGACATAAAGGGAAATAATTAATAATGGATTTGACCACTATTGAATTTCTTTTGGGACTAGGCCATATAGTTTAATAGAGTATCTAAATTGGCCAAAATGTATAATTTTTACAGATAAGGGGATAAAAAGAAAATTGTACTGAATAGGCCAACTAATCAAACATTTATAAATAAACAACTTACCTATTAAAACTTAGTAATTAATAGGCTAAATTTAATATAAAACTTTCTGGTTTCCTCTTTTACCCTTTTTTCTTTCTATTTCTCTCCTTCCTCCCTCTCTCTTCTACTATCGCATCAGGTCCATGCACCACTGTGTGTAGTCACCTCTGATGACACCATCTACTTGTTGGAATCAACGTGCAAGGATCTTCAAAACCTCGTCACCATCGCAACAAATCTCAAACGTTATCCTCGCTACAATGGATTTTTATAAAAGGCTTTAAGAGAAAGCCTTTTTGGGTTTTTGGCCTCTTTTTTTTTTTTCATCAAAAAACAAGCTTTTTGGGCACCGAAACAGCTTCAGTTTTTTTTTTCATCCTGTATAGGTTCCTTACCTTGTTACAGTTCTTTTTTTTATCTTCTTGAAAAAACTGGGACAGCTTACCTGCTCAGAAAAACGTGTTTTTTGGTGTAAAAAAAAAAAGAGGTCATTTCCCTAATTCAAATTTTTTTTTAGCCCTTTTGTCAAATTCTGCCCCTCGCTACACATGTTGCCTAAAGACATTGATTCTTTCTCCATTATGCATAATGTCCATTTCTCCTCTGTCGAATCCACCGCCATTGTTTGATTTAGTGAGTAACAAACCGCCTTTCCTCTTTCTCCATGGCCACGTGTAATATCCAATTTTAATTAATCATAATTAGTATGTAAATTTGGGTAAATTAGTGTCCCTAATTAAAATTTTCTCTAATTAATCATTTTGTGATTTTTTTGTTTATCTTAATTATTTGCATTTTTATTTATCATGTTTACCTTATTGTCTTTATAGCAATTATTGAATTGTTTTTAAAATGAATTTTTGGTATATCATTTAATTTTCAAAAATCAATTTTAATTAAATTAAAATATATCCCTTTAGTTCATTTATCAAATAATATAGAAATAAATAATCAATCCACATATTTTGCTTAGTCCTTTTACCCCTTAGCTTTGCCAAGATTCCAAAAACAATCCCACCAGACACACTTCTTGATTTTCATGTAGAGTTTAGACTTGGAACTCTGTACCTCCAGCTTTCGAGTTTGGAAAGGTGACAGCCAACTGTTTCCAGCTAAAAGCTACCCACGTTCACTCTCTTTTTGAAGTCAGATTCCCCACAACATTTATTGGGTGTTTGGCTAAGGAGGTATGAACCACAAACTTAGTTATGAACAGTATAAAGCTCTCACATGCTACAGTAAAAAGGAAAAAAAAGTTGCTACAGTATAAAGCTCTCACATGCTATCGTAAAAAATGGTTCCCACCATTAGCCAAACACCCTATTAGAGAAACAATCATCTCGTCCTTTCTCCTTTCACATCTCTATCTCTCTCTTTCTCTCTTTCACTCTCTCTTTCTCTCTCCCATTTCTGTTCAGGTACTCAGAAACAAGTCTCCATTTCCAAAGCCAAACAGAAGCATTTTGAAGCCACCAAATCGGTACAAAGTCATTCAATTCGAGATTATAAATGTTTATAGTGATTTAAACTCACATTATGAAGTTTTTATCTTTGATTTTATGTTTAAATTCGTGTTAATATGTCTAAGTATTGTTTTCTATTTGAACAATTTTGTTTTGAATACATTTGTCAAGAATCTAAGCTTGCATGTATGATTTGAGGCTAGATAAGTATAATGCATACTTGAAATGAGTGATTAAGTGTTTTTCAAACTAGAGCATAGCATCACAATTAGGTTAGAAAAGGTTGAATATGATTTTTATCTTTATTCCTTTATTTTTGGAATAAATATGAAAAATGCATAAATAATAATGAAACTGAGTTGCATGTGTATGAGAATGAGATTATGTGATTCATACAATGTTCATGGGCTTTTAAAACATGTTTTAAAAGCATTAGAACTAGTTTGGAAAGGTTTAAACTCAATTTAAGTTTGGAAGCTCGAAACAAAGTACTTCTAGTTGCGACGTCACGACTGACTGCGGTCAGTATAATGCAGTCAACCCTGTCATTGCGAGACACGTGGTCGACCATAGGTAGTATACCCCGATTGACTGCAGTGCACCAGAATGCCCAGTTTGGGCCACCTAAAACCCTTTTGTTTCAAATTGAATTCTAAGTGTGTTTTTACTTGTTTTACTGATCAAGAAACATTGTTGATGTGTTTTAAAGTATATTTAATTATTAAGTAAATAAATGAAGTATTATAATTAGGAAAGGCACACTAAGGAACCATAAAATCACATACTAATGTAATATGTCTAAGTTTTGACATTAATGAATTGAGTCTATGCCTATGGTTGCTCGTTGTCCCTTGAAGCTAACATTTAGCGAGATGGGATCGCAGAGTAGATGTGATCAGTATTAAAGATCGAGGTAGGACTCTAAACCCCCTTTCTTTGATTGCCATGATTTTAAATAGTGTTTTGGTAACATCTCATATTCTTAAAATGTTTTTAAGAATTGAATAGTACATAAATATTTCCAAATGTTTTGAATATGCGCATATAGAGTAAATGATAATAAATGCATATTGAAATCTCAATATTAGTATACCAAGTGAAATAAAAATATTAATTGGTTTTCAAACACCAAGCGGTTTAAGATCCACGTTTGGTTGAGTTTTAAGTACATGATGCCACATAGAGATCAGGTCGTGCAGAGGGCGACCTTGGAGGCAGGTTTTGAAACCTGGTTTAGGCCACTATGGTGATGATTATATTAGGTTTTGCACACAGTAAATATTAAATGTATGATTTGAGCTAAATCTCATGACATGAACAGTAAGCATAAGACTTATTTAATTAGTTATTACTCCTTTGAATTTTACTTGAATTAATTATTTTACTTTATAAATGATGTTTTAGAATTCAAGTCCTACTGAGCCTTTTGCTCATGATTTCCACTGTTTTAATTTTTCCCCTTAAGGTGGATCAAAATATGTAGCTAAGTAGAGTGCTATTGTTTTTGTTCGCGGAGTCCATGAGTCATTTAGTCATCTGTTTTTGTCAAGGCATGTAATAATAAGACTTTGATCATGCTCTTTGATTATGTTTTGTTTGACTGTGGTTTGATTGTATTTCTTTTATGTCTATAGTATGTGTGCACCGTTGTGGGGTTCGATGAGACCCAGACAGTATTTGGTAGATTTTAAGTTTTAAATTAATTCTGAGGTTGATTCAATAATTTTCCTTTTGCCATGTTTTAATATTAGTGTCATTTTATTTAAGTTCAAATTGTCATATTTTTGAATTTACTAAAAATATTTTCAAAAATATAAGAAAAATTTTCGGTGTTTATAATTAATTTTAAATATTTATTTTAATCAAACTGTCACGTCATTACCCTAGATTGGGTGTGTCATACCACAAAACCGTCTTTGCCATTTCTCTCTCTTTCTCCATGGCCACAAAGTCTGCTCCCATACTGACTTAAAGTTTGAGCATGATGTTTGCATCTATAGTGAGCCAAGGTCGTGACAACGCCAGCCAATGGCTTGAGGTCACGATAACACTGGCCAAACAACAGCACTAGTGCAACAGTTTGAGGAGAAAGAGAATATGAGGAGAGAGAAAGGGGAAAAAAGAGAAGAGGAGAGAGAATATGGTTGGTGTTTCTGTTGAGGAGGGGGTATTTTTGGATTTTTTGATGAATGAAAATACAAAATTTGATCAAAATGTGTTATTTACTAAAGTTTCTAAAATTTTACCCTTTTAATATTTATTCACTATTTTGTTTGGCCTATTAGCCGCATTGTTGCGGAGATCCTACTAGTACTATGGGCTTTTAACTAGTGGGCCAATTTTCTTGGGTTCTTTTCATAATTGTCATAAAAACAAAGATTGTATTGATTTATACCATGAGAAAAAAATATTTGCAAAACAATGTCACAGTCATGTCGTCACACTATATTTGAAATACCATGATAGGTATCTAAGGTGATACCATTTGGTATCCAACTACTATACCAGTATCTAGTTGTAATACCATCTAATATTTAACCCTGATACTCGTACTTTGCCATGACACCGGTCAGTATTTGTCATGATACCGGCTGGTGTTTGCCGTTAGTGGCAACATTGCCACCACAAACATACTAAAAAATTACAAAAATATAAAACAAAAGGAATCACAAAATAAAAAGGAATCCCATAAACAAAACAAAACTAGAAAAATAATTAAAAAAAAGAATCATGAAACGAAAAGGTTGTGAAATATGGAGACTTGCACACAAAGGAGATATTCATCGTCATCAGATAAGATCAACAGACCCTACTGTAAGAACTTAGATCTGTCCGCCGTGGCCAGAGCTCAAATAGTTGCTTGACGAACATAGATCTGGATGGTGTTCAACGTGACGCCATAACAGACTATGCCATAGTGGTCTTGATCAAGGCAGCTCCTTCCTTTCCCTCTATCTCTCTTTGTAGATTCCGACGAAAATGCTTAGGTCTTTGCAGCTTCGCGATGGTCTTTGGCGCAATCTCGATGCTCCTCCATTCAAGGTCTGGAGCAACACCAACCACTACGTGAGCTCGATCGGCTTCAGTGTGATCTCGATGCTTCTCGTTTAAAAAACGTTTAAGCTTTTTCTTCGTTTGGAGGTTGGCAAACTAGTCCGCGAGGAAATCTGAAATCTCTAGAGGTGGTGCAGACAAACATGGTTGGATTAGTTTTTGATCAATTTTTGCAGTTTCTTTGTGCTTTCTAGTTGAAATCTTAATTAATTTTCGATTTGTAATTTTTTTTTGTTTTTGTTTTTGTTTTTGTTATTTTATTTTATTTTTTGTGGTTAAGCTTTTGAAATTAGTCTAATTAAGTACTTGTGTTTTTGAATGACATGGCATAAAGTGCAAAACTTTTTAAGGGAGTAGCAGATCTTAATCCACCTCAAAAACTCGTGGCACCTATCATAATTAAATCAATTTTCTTGAAACATTTGAATTTATTTCTATTCCTTTTCATAAACCATTTTATTACGGTGTTCTCTCTCAAGACTATAAATTTTGTTCAAATTTATAAACCAAATTATACTTGGTTTCGCATGGAACACGAGCAACTCAATGGTGATGTAAGTTAGGGATTTTTCTTTTTCTTTTTTCTATTTTTTTTTCCTGAAGCACATTTCCTCCCTATTGATTTTTGTATGTTGGCTTGTTGAAATAAATATTTGTGCGTTTGAAATTGTCAAATCCTACACACACTAATATTGCTTGCAAATTTATGCAAACCGGGAGAGAAAAGAGGTTTCAAGGGACGAGGATTAAACGTTTTCAATATCTCTTCAGCCAAAAAAAAAAAAACTCTTTTTTCAACATCATGACAATGCCTCAACATAATCAGCTAATACCATGAAGTAGCATCCACATCTATAAATCACTTCACTTACTCCCTCTTCTTATTAATCGTGCTTTACACCCGTGAATAACTCACTTGCTCCTTCTTTTAGCTCTGTTTACTTGAAAATTTAATTAACATTTTCCTTGCTTGCCCTTAACGAGAACCAATTTTAATTCTTTTTTTAATATAAAATAAAATAAAATAAAATAAAAAGTTAGCTATAGTAACAGAAGCATTTTAATGGACGATTAGCATGCAGAAGTTGGCCTGAAGGGTAGGTTTTAGAGAAATCCCATTAGGGACCCCGCAGGTGAAATGATATCCAATCACTTTTATTATTATTATTATTAAAAGTGATTGGATATCATTATTATTACTACTCCTTGCTTATGATTTTTAAAGAATTAGGTGTACTTTTGGTCCGTTCATGCGTGTACAATTTTTCACATGAGAACTGCAGATGCTTGAGAAAAACATCCTTTCCCTTTGCCGAGAGTAAAGAAAGATTAAACTCCATGTGATGTTTTTGGTTTTTCCGATATATATATAGGTGAATAAAGGATTCAGAATACTAGCTCAAATGATGTTTAACTAATCATTATTTTTTTATATATTTTTATTTAATTACTTAAATACTTGAACAATTAAAAGAATTTCAAATTTTTTAAATAACATGGTATAATGGTTGATAGATATTATTTAAGACATCAAAGCCTCCAAACAAGATGTGCATGAATAAGTAGGGAAAGGGATTTAATAGGCCAAAATTCCCAAAATGGAAAGGCAGGAAATGCACTCACATATATGCCTACAAAATACAACAGTTTCCCACACAATTAAGGACCGCAAATTTAAATAAAAGACCCGAATCCTTTTATGGTCTTTATTATTACCTCTTCTGTTTCATGTTCTTTTTGGAAACTGAATTCAACTTGACTAAAAAATTGGTGACTTGATTTTGACAAAGCACACGTTACTTTTCCTTGATTTGTAACATAAACTTGGAGCAGCATAGACAACTCTTCTGTTTGTTTTTATTCTTTCTTATTGCAACATCTACCTAATTATTATGCAGCAAGATCTCATTTCCGGTGCACGGCAGTCCGCCCGGCCTATGAAGCAGCTTTATAACATACGGAGTTGCAGAACTCAGGGACGTGCCATGCAAAGTGAAGGGGTGTCAGATTCCTTACCTAGTTGAGGATACTTGGTGGGCAACGAGGCACGTTGGCAAGACTTTGGTTGGAGACAGAAGAGCATGCAAGGGAATAACCAAATATGATATGGGCTTGAAATGCCTTGTAGTAATTTTGGTGGCTAGGAAGATAGGCTGTCAGGCTTCAAAAAAAAATGTAAAAGCATGTACGACATCGAGTGTGTCAGTTTGTACACAGTCCTCTAGAGTCTCATTAGAAAGCAGTTAAACGTATTTTGAGATACTTAGCAGGCACTCTTGACCGTTGACTTCATCTAAGACGTGCCTGCAGATCAGATCTTAGACTCACAGGATTTTGTGATGCTGATTGGGCCTCAAACTTAGATGACAGGAAGTCCACTTCAGGATTTTGTATCTATTTGAGTCCAAATTTGATTTCTTGGGCTTCAAAGAAACAACACACAGTCTCAAGATCCTCTACAGAAGTTGAGTTTTGTAGCTTGCCTAGTCTAGTGGAAAAACTCTCATGGCTTTAAGACATTGCTGTTTGAATTACAGTTTCCAGTTGCTCAAGCACCAGTGATTTGATGAGACAATCTTAGCACAGTACTAATTTCAGCTAATCTAGTACTACATACTAGAACAAAGCATCTTGAGCTTGATTTGTACTTTGTAAGAGAGCAAGTACTTAACAAAGAAGTAGAAGTAAGACATGTTCCAGCTGTAGATCAGATAGCTGATGTCTTGACCAAAGCAAATTCAAGCAAGAGATTTCCTGCTATGAGAACCAAACTCAAAGTTCAGAGTTTTTCAACCTTCAGTTTAAGGGGCTGTCAAGGGAATGGATTTAGCTCTTAATATGTCATGTTCATAGTTGTTAGAATTAGTTATAATTCTGTTAGTTAATCACAGCAAGTTGTGTTACAAATGGGCTTGTGTCGAAGATTGATAGGTTCAACAGAGGAATTAGTTAGATCACAATTAGATTACTAACGGAGTATTTATACATGTTGTACACAGCTCATTTGTTAATAATCAATGAAATCAGAAATTCTTTCAATCACAGAAAACTCTTTTCTCTCTTTAGTTCTTTGCTAAACACATAAATCCCAAACTTCCTAAAACTCTCTCTAAATCCTCAAAAATACGTTTGTTTCTTGCTAGTCAAAGAGCCCATGTTTGTTTCATTAATTGATCTTTCCATAACAATAAATTTAGGATTATCATCAGCATTGCTCTCTAGACACACAGAAATAGCTATCTACAAAGAATGGCAAGCATTTATGATCAATCCCAAAGATAGGATTAACTTTTGTCCCCTTTTCATAAGGAGATTAGATATCCCTAATCAAACTCAACAATCCTTACAAAAACAAAAAAACAAAAAAACAAAAACAAAAATAGAGTCTGACAAAACTGCCATGGCAGCCAAAAAAAAAAAAAAAAACCAAAAATTTTTGAGGCATGAGAGCTCTTACCCTACAAAAGCGAAGCCTTTGTCTCCAGAGGAGACCGATCTTCCCCCAGTGGCCACAGTTTTCTCCAACTTTCTAATCTACAGTCACTATGTCGCTCGCCGACACCGACGCTCTCTCACTCTTGTTGGCTGCAAGGAGTGAAATATGGGCCCAAAATCATTATCAACGCAAACGGGAAACCCGTATCGGTCATGAGGGTTATCGGCGGGTTTGGTTTTGCTTTTGCAGTGATTATGGCGGATTCGATTGCAGATATAAAACCCAAATTAAATTCCCAACTTAATGAACTCAATGGTCTCAGGCATCCAAAACGCTCAGTCGTTTGTTCCCTTATTTGCACGCTTTTTTTAATCATTTCGAAGGTAGACTAGACAACTGAGTAAAAATTACGTCTGACAGCCTACTTTGCTACTGTCATATAATAACTAGGTTACCAACCATGAAATCTTGACCAACAAGCTTTCATCCAACGGCTAAAAGTCCCCTGCCATTTCATTTCCGACAATTCTATGGGCAGCACATGAGACTTTTTCTTATCATGCAACCCTAATAAATATTGAGACCAAGCGCATTAAATTTGTTAAATTAAACTATCTAAAGTTGACAGACTTCTTCAAATGTAATCAAATCAGTTGCCCAATATATTTATGCTTGTTTGCTCCTTTGTTTTTTTCTCTTGTTGGGACTGAGTTGAGCATTAACGACAACTCCTTTACCATTTCGAAAGAAATATTTTAAATAACAATGGCAACTCCTTTTATGTTTCTGCATTCATCAACCAGTACACTACAGAGCACCACATTAAACAGTAAGAATACATAAAGGCTTTTTTTTTTTTTTTTCAATGGAAAATAAACAAAATTTCCTTTTTTATTTCTTTGAACACGTATACAGTATACTATTGAATGTTCTGGAAGACAATCAAGATATGGGCTGTCATGAAGAAAAATGGGACAGCATACTTGAGAGATACTCAGAATTCAGAACCCCAATGGAAATAAAAATCGTGGGGTGTTATTTTTATTTTTATTTTTCAATTTATTTGTTTACTTCTTTAGAATCCTTACGGTGGACAAGTATTTTTGCACTATTGATAGAAAGGAGTGTTTTGTCTTTACATTAATATTTTAATAATATAATTTGTGAATATTTACTTTTAAAATTTGCTGATTTATAAATGTCTAGGTGAAAAATTTACAACATAAAATATAAAATTACTTTCAAATGAAATAAACATTATTGTTAAAAAATTAATTTGATAATTAAAACATCTATAGTGAAAAATAAACTCTTACACCACCAGAAATGAAAATTTTAACTTTAGGGGCATGAGTATGACATAATCACCCCAACAGAATCATTAACTTGAAAGGCCAAAACACAACACGTCTTCTTATCTTAAAATAAACAAAGGAGAGACCAAATCCAAAAGCTCAAAATTCTTGCCTGTGCCCATTTTTCTGCTCAGATTCCGAAAACACAAAAAACACTGAGAGGCAAAATTCAACAAAATACAAAAAAGTAAAAAAAGGTGGGAACAATAAAAACAAATACAGAAAGTAATAAATAAATAAATAAAAACAAAAATGAAAGTAAAAAAGTCTCTCCTATTCAGAGCACTTTTCTTTGACTTTTATGGACTATTTTCTACGGCATGGGATATTCCCGGAAAACCTTCAGAATCGCGGAAAAAGTAACGATTCCGACCAAGCAAGAGTCGTCGTCCACCACCCAAACATAGTTGACGCGGTGAGCGATGGCCTGGATCATCACCGCCACCAGCGAGCTCTTCGGATGGCAAACGATCGCCTCCGCTCTCCTCACCATCCTCGCCGAGTAGCTCGCCGATCGGCTGTACCTCCCGCCCGATCTTGGCAATGTTGTCGTCGGTGACGCCAAACTCGACTCCTCGTCCGACGATGACGAAGATTGGCTCGACAAAACGCTAAACTCCTCCATCATCGCTTCCAGATTTCTCTCCTTCAATCTTCGATTCACAAGCCTAACCAGATCCTCCGGCGGACCGCCGCCGTCGATGTAGGCCATGAGATCGCCGGCGGAAAGAGTCGCGATCGCCGCCGCGGCGGTCTCGTCGCAGGAGGCGAGGGTGAGCGGCGAGATCTCGCCGATCAGGACTCCGTCGGAGTCGACGACAGCGACGGAGGTCTGGTCGGCAAGGGATCGGGAGATGAGGCCGAGAGCGGCGATCGCCGGAGAGTGGTAGTCGGTGAAGAGGACGCCGTCGGTGGTTATGATCCCGAGGGACTCGATCGAGCGGGCGGGGATCGGAGAGAAGAGGCCGATCGAGCTGAGGAGGAATCGGACCACGTCTTCTTGTGTAAGCCAACAAAATTCTCTTCCGTTATGAACTGTCGTTGTCGATGTTGCGGATTTTGGCTGTTGTTTCCTTTTTGTGCTTGCGCTTTGTCTTGTCTTGATCGGTACCACTAGGTTTTGTGCTCCTTGGAGTATCACATCAATGGCTTCCAATAAGCTGAAGAAGCAATACCACAAGTCAGTTATGAAAAAACAGAGTTTTTTTTTTTTTTTTTTTAATGGGAGGAAATGGCAAGATAGAAATGTCGGTAATAAAAATTCCTAAACAAGTGGAGCTTTTCAAGCAAAGCAAGTGAATACTTTTCAGTAACAAAGCAAAACCCATGTGTAGAATCGTATCAAGAAGCGTTAAAATCCAAAAGTTGGTCCTTGGCACTAAAATCAGTATACCTAGAAGATGGTTCTAAATGAGTCACGAGGGCAGGAATGTCAGGCAAGAGATCAGAGATAGGCGTGCTCAAGGCAGTAGAAGGGGACAAAAGGTTGTCATCCCTGCAGAGATAGCATATCACATCAACCATGCCCACCTTGCCAACGCACCGGCAGTACCACTCACCGGCGGCAGAGGAGTCGGATTCCGGCGAGGGGTGGTAGTGATGGTGGCAGTCCCATACGCTGAGGAAAGGGTCGTCAAAGGTCTTGAGAGCGACCAAGGCGTCGGCGACGGTGGAGGAGACTGGGAGGGACCTCAGCGCCGGCTTGGCGAGGCAGAGGTCGGATATCTCATGTGCCAACAAGCTCACTGCCATGCAAATGAAAAGAAAAGGAGGGAAGAGAGATGGGAACTGGGGTGAGGAAAATTGTGTGTTGAGAGAAGAAGAAGAAGAAAATAGGGAGGGGTGGTGGTATTTTTCTTTTTTTCTTTTTGTTTTTTTGTTTTTGGAAAGAAAAGGTGTGGCGGTGTCAGTTGGTAGTGACAATTATGCTTTTGTAGGACTTGTGTTATTTATAGGGAGGGACGCTACACGAGAGAAGGGAGACACATGTTTGGGAAGTTTGGGGTAGTACGGTATGAAGTACCAATATTGCGATGGTCCAAACTTTTTTTTTTTAATGAATTTGATTTTTTTTTTTTTCCTTTGCATTACAGGTCATCGAGTTGTCTGGGATTGGGTACCATTTGCGAAAATTTGATAAAAGATTCACCTAAAATATTTAATTGAAAAAATAACTTTTTTTTTTTTTTTTGCAAAAAAAATTAAGTTTTTTGAACAAAAAAATTACTTCAGTTTTTTTTTATCTTGTTAAGGTTTCTTTTCTTGTTTTAAGTTTTTTCATCTTGTTGAGGTTTTTTTCTTTTATTTTATTTTAGATGATATGACGTGGAGGCCATTTGTCTAATTTTAAAATTTCTTAAGTGGTGTTTGGAAGAGGGTAGAAACCGTTGATTAGAACCATTTTTACTGTAGCATGTGAGAGCTTTACATTATAGTAATTTTTTTGATTGTTACTGTAGCATGTGAAAGCTTTATACTGTTCATAAACTCAGTTTCCATCACTATGCCAAACAGGGGGTTAGTCTACTTATCAAAAAATACTTTTTCTTAAGGTCATCTGTCCAAATCTCCCCTTCCACTTTTCACAGGATAAAGATTTCAGGTTTAATTATTGATGGGTAAGATTTTGGGATTTTGAAACCAAATGGTGTTTTTTTGAAAAAAGCTCAAGAGCTTAAGGAATAGCAGTGACCTACTACTAGGTTTTTTTGAGCCATTACCTCAAAATGTTCTAGGTCAATTTATTATTATTTTTTAGGTCATTAACACTAATAGCCTTTATATGTAGGGTTTCTCTTATTTTGTTTCTTTAACTTTAAAAATCACTACTTTACTTTCTCAATTTTTAAAACTCCTCTCTTTGCCTCATGAATTTTAAAATTACTATTTTGTCATTGTTTCAAAGCATTTTATTTTGTCTCATATTTTTTAATTTTTTATTCAAATAGACAAAATTAAGTCTACGTGATTGACACATGGGTCACTTGTAAAGACAAAAATTAGATTTTATTTTTCTTGGGTTTTGTTTTACGTTTATATTCTCATTTAACGTTTTGTTTTATTCGCTCTTATTTAAGAATGGTTTGTATGCATATTATTTCTCGATATTGTTCACCGATATCTCCTCATCTTTGATGCGTAACTTATCTTCATTAGTATTCAAATTCAGATATCGGCGAACAATACCGACTTATTAAATGAGTTACCTATTAAAAATGAGAAAAAATATACAGGCAAATTCTTCCCAAATGAAAGTTCAGATAAAAAAACAAAGGCGTTAAGTGAGAGTGTAAACATAAAATAATACTTAGAATGATAAAATCTCATTCTTTCCCTCATAGGTGTCCTGTTTTACAAATCACATGGGCTTAATTCCAACTATTTGAATGGGAAGTCAGAAAAGGAAACAAAGTGAGGATGTTTTAAAGTTCAAAGGCAAAATAGTGATTTTAAAATTCAGAGAGCAAAGTAAAAGTTTTGAAAGTTCAGGGGCTAAAGTGGTGATTTTTAAAATTCAGGAGGCAAAGTGAGGGATACCCTAAAGTTTAAGGGCCATTCGTGTTAATAATCTTTTTTTTCGAAGTAGGAAACTTTCATTGAAACTAAGGTGAATATAAAATCAGACGCATGCAATTACCCATGATGAAAGATTTCGACCGCGTCAAGACAAAGACTAAATTCAAGTATCAAAACTTAAAAGGGCAAAAGCCCACTCTATATATCCAAAGAGCTTGTCTAAAACTCAGACTAAAAACCCTTCTCAATAAGGGTACATACAACAAACTTAAACTAGAATCTAGCCGATATCTAACAGCCATCTGTCATCAAAAGACAGAGGACACATACCAACTAGAGGAGAGGAATCCACCTCCTTTACTACAAATAAAACAAAACAACAAAGTCAAAAACAAATCCTGAATACAAAAAATAAATAAATAAATAAAAACATAAAAGGAAAACTTAGACTAGAGCCTAGCTAGACATCTAACCACCATCCAACATCAAGAGATGGGGGAGATATACTAACTGGAAGAGGGGAATTTACCTCCTTTATTACAAATAAAACAAAACAACAAATCAAAAACAATCTAGAATACAAGCAAAAATAAAAACATAAAAGAAAAACTTTGATAGAGAGACGACTCATGCCACTACCGTTGCTGCTGTCGTATCTTCCTCTCTTGCTGGTTGTGGATTGGACCGATCATGGGCAAAATTCCCCCTCCCCACCTAACTGACGGCATCTTCATAATCGAATTTAGAGTTGTTGCTAGATTCAGCCTGCTGTATCCTATAACCTCAGACCCTTGTCAGATTCAACTTGCCACTGGTCCTTTCCTCATTTTCCTGGATGTTTTTTCTTCTCTTTGGCACCCCCTACCACATATAGATTCTGGCCGTTCTCTTTTCACTCCGTTCAACGTCTCTTTCCTCTAGGTTATTCCTTTCTTGGCTAGAAATGGTCGTCTGTCGTTGAAACTGACTTGTCCTCTCTTGAATTTCGCCAATCCCTTCCACAACCAAATAATTTCCTCCCAAGCACGCTGACATAGAATTCTGTTGGCTCTAGCGACGGTTAACTATTGCAAATTGTAGCCCTTTCTCCATCTCAGTCTCCCTCTATGTCGACCCCTAACATGGCGCCCTTCCCCCTCTCATGAGTCTAAGACCCAACAGCCATCCCGGAGGCGGCGTTAGGCTTTAGACCTAGGCGGAGAGGGGGCGGCACCTCTCAAGCAAGCTTAGACCTCTTTTTTTGAAAACCTTGTTCTAGGTCAGTTTTACATGACTTAAAAACATAAAAGTTAAATTACATTCATGTATCTTCTTGTTTTTGTCCCAGTTTCTATTCTTCTAATTATATTATGCCATATTAATCAAATGCACATTTGTCACATACACACAAGCAATTATATATATACTCTTATAGATTTTAACATTTTAATCAAAATTGCGAATACTAATTATTGTTATTATTTTTAATAATCTATAAAAAATTTACATTTAATATATTTTTTTACGTTTTAACAAAATAATAAAATTATATATTGACAACAAATTAATAGGATGCCTTTTTATCTTCATTTCTATGAGCAATTTTTACCCTTTGTTTCTTTGAGTTTCTAGTTTTCGACTTTGGCTATTTGCCTTTCCAAAATATGCTATGCTAATTTTTTTTTTTTTTATCATTTTTCTTATTTTAATAATATGGTACTAGAGATTTAAAGTGGGATGAAGTAGGAGCTTGGTAAAAACCTAATTGGGATTTTTTTTTCCTTAAATGCAATTCTAGCAGAATAAATTAATTATATTTAATTCTCTATGGGAGTAAAAATTTGAAGTTTTCCTCCTTGAAAATAATAAACAATAGGGAATGTTTTTAGAATATATTCTCTATAGAGAAATAAATTATGGTGGGAAAAAATTATTTACAGGTTAGTTAACGACATATCTACAGTAAAGAAAAAATTTGTTGATTAGTGGAATAATACTCATTAACACCAAAGACAAAAATAAAAAATAAAAACTACTCAAAAGAAAAGGAAAAGAAAGTACATCAAAAAAAAAAGTTACGATGTATCAAACGAAGTATAAACCGTGTGGGCCAATCGTATTAAACTAAGTTAAATATAAGTAATTTTGGATGATTGGATTGATTCAAAAGTTGGTAGAAGAACAAAACTTTTCCACTTTTATATAATTTATAAATATCATATTAATTAAAATATCATGTACCTCAATTAAAAAATCATGTAATTTAAAATATTTAACTGGTGTAGCATAATATTATTAAGGGACATAAATAAGACAAAAAAGGGGGATTGAGCCTATAAATTAATATGAAAGTAAATACCAAATATTAAAGTCTAGCATAGTAAGAATACATTATGAACCCATAAAAAAAGTTTTATGTATTTTGAACATATATGCAAAGCATTGATTTGTATCAGTGTTGATCTTCGACT
Organism: Artocarpus hirsutus; assembly: GCA_946598075.1. Taxonomy (NCBI): domain Eukaryota; kingdom Viridiplantae; phylum Streptophyta; class Magnoliopsida; order Rosales; family Moraceae; genus Artocarpus; species Artocarpus hirsutus. The sequence continues at coordinate 19,595 of CAMOHE010051473.1, forward strand.
AATTACTATATCAGCACGTCAATCACATACTAAGATGCCATATACTATGGGTCCACTCTTTTTCTATTTCAATTTACAAAAATTTCAACTTTGAAAAAGGATTATTACAAATATCTTTACCACCAAAGCATATATTTTTTTTGATCTGTTGTAAAATGTAATGTAAAATAATAATTATTGTTTCTACAAAACTCTATGCCTCATGCAATCAACAAAAAAAGACTCTAAGCCTCATGCACTGTATTATTAGTACTATTGTTGATGGTAATAAATAATCAACTTAATAATGTTTGCAAAGTATTCATAGTTCCTACGGATTAATGCGATAAAAATAAAAAAAAATGATGAAAGTAAGGAGCAGATACATAGATTTATAGTGGTTTACTCTTTAATGAGCTACATCCGCTGCCTTTTTTCTTATCAAGAGTTTGTATACAATAAACTCAAATTTCCAGAAATGAAAGAATGGATAATGTTTTTTGATTCAAGGATAGAAAGTTCCTCTGCTTTTCTTCCTTCCTCTCCTCTATCTCTCCCTTTTATAAGATGCTACGTTATTATTAAAAATGATCAGAATATTGCTAATAGGGCAAGAATCTCTGCGTTTTGTACCAGCCTTTGCACGCGCAGAGAGTGCATTGAGTTCCATACTAGTGGTCTTAATTTTAGGTGCACAGTTTCGACTGTTAGTCCTGCCCATTCTTATATGTTCTTCTTGGAATGATGGGCGTAATAATAAGCGGAGAATATGAAGCTCATTTAATCTTGACATCATCTTAGGGCAATGAGGTCAATCGATCATCTCGACTTCCACTCTGTTTGAGATTAATGGACCGAGTAGGACTTTTTATTGATCTCGTCTTCAGACCTTAGGCCGTAGAGATCTCCTAATAATAATAATAATAATAATAATAATAATTAGAAAGTTGTAACTTTTGAAATTTTCTTATTTAGGGTTTAATAATACCAAGATTACTAATTGAGTGTGAGATCTTATGGGGGTAACCTCCATTGGTTCAAATTAATCAATCACTTTATACAATGTATGCTTAGATTTATGGTTTCACCACGTGATTCAGTTTTAATTTAGTAAAAACGTGCAAAGCGATTCGATATTGTTTTTTTTGTTTTTATTCGTATGCGCTAAGCAATTGCTTGTGATTTTCTTATACTACAGAAGAAAAATCCTTAATAATGTGGCCAATTCTTAAGCTGACAATGATGAGCTGTAGAAATCGAAACTCTTGGGCAAATTTAAATAGCTTCGAATCCTAAAGCTAGTTTTACAGGTATGTATAATTTTGGTAGTTTTTTATTCAAACTGTGTGTACTAAGTTGGTGGCCATCCTTCAAAATAGTAATATGGTTGCATAAATATTGTAACACTAATTTTATATTTGATTTCAACTTAAGGTGAAGATTTCAAGTCTCCTAATTACCAAGTTAAAAAAAATAATAAAAATAATATATTTTTTTAATCTTTTTGTACCAATATATGTTTTATGTTTATAATTCCGAAAGTATATTCTTATATTTTGATCTCATCAAATTACAACTCCATATCTTGAGAAGAAACCTAAAGAAGTAAACATAGAGTTTTAATTAATACTTGAAACATATTCTAGCTAAATAATTTATCGACTTTGTCAAGTAAAAAAAAAAATACCATTTACTACAGTTTTCTAACAATAGATTGTTGTATTATATTTAGTACCCCAAATTTGATAAACAACTTAGTAACATTACTTCTTGTACTTGTAATTTTCATTATGATGAGTTGGAAATCGGATTAGTTTGTCATTTTGATCGTTTCATTAGGCTTAAGAACTTCCAACTATATATGTTAGTAATTAGTATGGATCTGGAATATCTGTTCTACACGAGCTGTCAAAGCATTAAAAAAAACAGTAAACCAATTTCTCCAAACTTGTATATAGTATTAACTCTACCTACTTCCTATTATAGAATATATAAAAAATAATAATAATAATTTCACACACATTTTTTTCCCTGAAAAAAGTCAAAGAACACAAAGAAAAAGAATTTTGATTTCATGTCAATTGCCTTTCGATTCACACCAACTATTCATTTCTTTCTTTTTATTTTCTTTTCTTTGAATTATTTCCATGGTTTAAGAGATATCAGCTATAGGCAATGTAATTAAACTAGCCATACTATGCCACATTTCGATTTTTTTTCTTTCTTTTATTCTTCTTTTTTTTTTTTGGAGGCACCAAATTGCATGAATTTTTTAGTTTTTGTTTTTTATTTAGCAATGAAAATCAAATTGCATGATTTTACTTCAGTGAGATTAAATCGTTGCCATTTACTTTTTAACGGTGGTTTAATTAATCGCGTGTTAATATAATTATGTCTTGTAAATAGTAACCGAAGGAACAGTTAGGATAATAAATAATAATGGTCCGCCAAATTTAACAGGCAGTCAAAGTGCATGAACTGGGGACCTTAATCTTTTTAATGTCCAAGTTAAACCCCTTTTCCAAGCAAGCCATTATTATTTGATATGGAGGTCGAACGTGTATCCAGCTAGCCTGAGAAAAGGGTTTTCTGACCTCTTCTGGATTTGAGGTACCTTTCGAAATAAAAGCACAGTACTGCTCGTTTAATTTTTCATGCTTTTTTTTTTTTTTATTTGATAAAACGATTAAAATAATTAATTAGAATTGTTTTTTTTTATAACATATAAAAATTTTATATTATAGTAAATTTTTTATTACTATTATAGTATATAAGAGTTTTATATTATTTATAATTAAAAAAATGGTCCGAACGGTCTAGACCCACCAGCCAAACATTTTAAAACAAAAATTGAGGTTGAAATCCAAACATTAGACCTTATGGTTGGAGACAGATAATTTACCTCTATAACCAAGCTGTGACGATGAGATTGAGGCGCAATTTTATATGCATCGCTTCTTGTAAGCAACAAAGGCACCAATTCGAGCACTGCATTTTTTTTTATTAAGTTGAAACTAAAAACATACCTCCTGAGGATTTTGGTCTAGGACGTGCAAGTTCTATAAATAATCAAATCAATTACGAAGGTAGATATCTAAACTGGATTAGATAAAAATGTTATTCTCTCAAAAACTGATTTGATTTTTTGGTTTAATCTTCTACGAGTAATTTTTTCTATCATTTTATTTATTTAAAAATGCCAAATCCAATTATTAGTACTAGAGCTTACAACACATCACACTCAACGCCCTAAAATGTCTTCTTTGTCAATTTGAATTAATGTGTCAAGACACATCAGTTGGTATTGGTATTTTTCCGTATTGTATGAAACTATTGATGTATGAAAGCTGACCACATGTATTAGGTTAAATTTCAATATTACTAATTTTTAATTGTTTACTTAATTTGTAAGTATATGCTCATCATTTATGTATAATGATTATTTCTGGCTATGTCAATTTATCACGTACTTGGTATTTTAATTAACAAATCTAACTTATATACTATTATTTTATAGAGTCTATAAGAGTTTCATAAAAATTCAGTGGGTTAAGATAAATTTCCTTACTTTTTTTTCCAATTTCAAATGATATAAACACTTTCATCTATATCTCCGTAAAATCTAGATACTAATATTTCTACCGATATCAATATTATCATTTCATTTTTTTTCTTACTTTAATATTCTCATCTCTCTGTGTGTGAATTGTGAAACCCTTTTTCACATATAAAGAAAATTTGTAAATTCATGAAAAAAGAATTTTTACTTTTAAAATTTCTTTTCGGCCCATCATTTCAATTTTTTTCTTAGATTTTTTTGGTTGCAGGGAGAACGAAATCTGTTAGTTTCAATTATTACACATAATAATAAATATTCTCTTTTCATTTAAAATTTTCCTTTATATCTAAAGCTTCAAGTAAAAAAATAGAAAAATATAGAGTAATATGATTTTCAACTTAATGATAAATGAAATGGTTCCATAAAGAAAATGGAATGGTGGGCCCAAGAAGCAAAATAAAGTGGTTAAAAAGAAATAATCTTATGAAAATGTTAGGGATAATTTTAGAATTATAGAGATATATATAAATAATTAAATTTCACAAAATTATATACGATGTTATTTAAAAGAGGACGTGAAGAGTTTAGAGGGGTGTGCCAGCCAGTTTTCATCCATCTTTCCAAGATAGAGTTTGGTCAAAATCATGCCTCCTACGCTTAATTTATTACATTGACCAGAATTTTTAGCTTTGAAATTTCATTAGTGCCAAAATTAATACTAATATAATATCAGATTATGTCTAAAGCATTAAATTTTTTAATTTAAGGACCAAAAAAAATAGTAAGAGTTCATGACGCATTTGTGTGAATGAGACTATAATATGAACATAACTCTTTTTCTTATTAAATAAAATCAATTGGCTAGTGGCCAAGTTAAGGTGCTTATACAGCAAACGCGTGAGCTTAGTTTGGGTAAGTATCCCATTCCGTGACCATGTGATCCCATGTGTGTGTAAAAATAATAATAATAATAATAATAATAATAAAAGAAAAAGAAAAAGCCATATATCAAAATCAAATTATAATTCAACAATGACACATGACTGCTTTTTTTTGTTTTTATTTATGAAAAACAATGAGACTTGACTTGGACTATGAAACCGAAACAATTGGATTCAAAAATCTTTTTTTAATAAAAAAGTTAGAGTAATTCTATTTAACTCAATAGTGTTATCACTTTAAATTAATAAAATAATGAGACTTAGTTTAAAAAATATATTATATATTAGATTAAAACCTACAGTTTTATAAATAACAAATTATAACCCCGAAAATGATTTTTTAAAAAAGATAACTAGTATAAGTTTGCTGAGCGGTTTTCGGTCGATGGAGTCATGATGAGAATAGATGGAGAATGAGTGCACCAAACTTGCTTGATTTTTACTTCCGAGAGATGGTAGCCATATGCTTTTAACTGTGCTTTTATAATGGTTGTCTTGGAGAAAATATATGATATAAACTACGGGACAGGAAAAGAAGTAATTGATGGAGCATTACTATAATTCGGTCCACGAAACGAGGGAAAGTATCCTAAAGTAGGGACCATCTGAAAAATCTTTATGAATGTTGGTATCAAAAGATCTTTTGTCCAGTGACCTTTTTTTTCCCCTTTTGTTTTTTTTTAATTAAGCAGCTGTCTGCTAAAGATATGAATAAATTTTAATGCTTAATTCCCCGCCACAAATAGGGTATCATCCTACGATACAAAAATAATGAGGCACATAAAAAAGTTTGCATCATAAAGAGGATAAAATACGTGCAAAGTATTTATTATGCAATAATCAGTAGCAATTATATTACTAAAAAAACATTAATAAGTAATATGATTCCAAAAAAAATTATATTATCATGTTTTATTGTATACATGAATCTTTTCTCAAATTCCCATGAAAATTGTTTTGTTGGAGTTGGTTGTACATGGTAATATAAAATAATTTATATAAAACCAATAATTTTAGTTATTTTTAGACTAATTAAATCTTATCAAATTGGATAGTTATTATCCTAAAAAAACAGTGTAATTATCATCTTGATATTTTAATTTTCTAAAATAATATGAAATTTTATTTGTTTTGAAAAATATAAAAATGAAAAATAAGAAATTAAGGAAAAGTTAACTAAAGTAAAGCAAATAAATTTCCAAATAAAAATATAAAATAAAAAGTAAAAGGTTCATCTGAAAATTACAAAATAGATCATAACAAAATAAAATTCCTCTGAAAATCTATGTTATTTGTGCATGTGGGGGTGTCTGGCTCATGTTAAGAAGCCATAGGTGGGTAAGTTGGAATTGTGCATTGAAATATGCATTTTTGTAGGGCATCCAGGAGGGACACGTGGTGGTTTCCTCTATAGTACTTTAGACAACAAGGTGTTTGTTCAAAAAATGCAACATTTCTTGAAGAAAAGTATATGAAGGACTATATACCTCGAAGTAAATTTGTCTTAGAGGAATTAGTAGGAGATGAGATTGTCCCAGAGAGTCATGAGAAAGATAAGATCAGTCCTATGAGACTAGTCGATGACAGTGAGACCACACTTTTAGAACAACAACCAATGATGCCACATCATAGTGAAAGGGTTGTGAGACAACCAGATCTACATCAAAATTGGAGAGGCTAATGTAGCTATTTCTGATGACAATGTCAATGATCTTATCTCCTCTAGTCAAGCTATGGTGGATGTTGATTCTAAATCATCGTAGTATGCAACGAACCAAAAGATAAAATCCATGTACACTAACAAATTTTGGGAACTTCTTGATGCACATGAAGGGATTAAGCCCATTAGGTGTAAGTGGATATACAAAAGAAAAAGAGGAGCAAATGAGAAAGTTGAACCTTTCAAAGCAGAAGGAAGATATTGATTATGAGGAAACCTTTTCTCTGATAGTCATGCTTAAGTCCATCCGTATGCTCTTGTCTATTACTGCATATTTTGATTATGAAATTTGACAAATAGGTGTTAAGACGACATTCTCAAATGGTCATCCTGAAGAACTATTTACATGGTATAGTTCATCATGGAAGGACAAGAGCAAAGAGTTTATAAATTACAGAAATCCATTTATGGATTCAAACAAGCCTGTAGATCATGAAACATTAGATTTGATTAAGCGATCAAGTCTTATACTTTTGATTAGTTAGAAGATGAGGCGTGCGCCAACAAGAATATAAAAGATTAAAAAAGTGGTCTTTTTGGTCCTTTATGTTGACGATATTCTAATCATTGGGAATGATGTAAATCATTAATAGCAGTTAAAGAATGGTTGGCGAAATAATTCCAGATGAAAGACTTAGGAAAAGCTAACTATGTTCAAGATATCTGTGTCTTTAGAGATAGAAAGAAAAAATTGTTAGCATTATCCCAAGCCTTGTACATAGATAAGATACTTAAGAAGTATTGGATAAAAGATTCCCAAGGGAGCATTCAGCCCATGAGACATAGAATTAGACTTTCTAAGGAGATCTCTCCCAAAACTCTTAAGAAGTTGAAATCATGAAAAAAGTCAATATGGATTAGCGGTTCATAGCCTTATGAACCCTATGCTATGTACAAGATTGGATATATGTTATGCGGTTAGAATTGTAAGTCAGTGCTAGTTGAATCAGGGAGAAAAACACTAAGAATTAATGAAGCATATTCATAAATATCTTCAAAGAACAAGATATTATATGCCTGTTTATTTAGGATTGGACCTCGTTCTTGTTGGTTACACAGATTGGGATTGTCAATCTGACGTGGATTTGAGGAAGTCAAATTCTAGTTCGATGTTTACCTTGAATAGTGGAGCTATGGTGTGGCAGAGTATTAAGCAATCGTGTGTTACTGAATCAACCATGGAAGCCAAATATGTTGCTGCTTCGAAAGCTACACAAGAGGCTGTTTGGCTTCCTAATTTCTTGAGGGATTTAGTGGTTGTCCCTCACCTTAAGCAACCAATGACATTATATTACAATAACAGTGTTATGGTTGCAAATGTAAAGGAACCAAGAAAACATTCAAAGGCTAAACATATTCATAAGAAGTATCATCTTGTGAGAGATTTAATGGAAGGGGGTGATGTGACAGTTTGTAAGATCAATTTGAAGAATAACATGGTTGATCCTTTTATTAAAACTTTTCAGACAAAAAGTTTTGATGGTCATTTGAAAGAGTTGGGAATTCGAGAGATGACACATATGCTATAATGTAAGTGGGAGAATGTTGGAATTGGTGCTTATATAGCATAGTGTAAATTCCACAAGGCCATTGTAAGATGTAAAATATTTCATAATTAATAAAATAAATTCATTTTATTCTCTTATATGTATATCTTGTTGAATATATGCCTATATGCAAATATTATACAGGTTCTAATACTTTTAAAAATACATAATCATGCATATGAAATGTTCATAATATAGAGGATATGATTATGTATATTTAGATATAGAATCCACAGCTCCTATAGGATAGGATGATAAGATATTATTCCCATGAGTATGAAGTCAAGAACTTAGGTGAAGAGTACTCGCTATTTGATATGAAATATTAAATATTACCCAAATCTTCATCTATGATTTGTTCATAAATAGATACCTATTAGAGAATTAACAAAACTCATGGATAAAGAAGTAATTAGAGAAGTTGCCTAGAAATCTATAAACCTAGCTCTAATTATGAATATTATTGTGGAGAGTATTATCACATAGTAAATGATTATATTAATGGACAACCTTGTTGACGACATTTTATGTTTTAAGATTTCATATAATTCTGTATATAATTTAAGAGTGCAACTTCAGTTTTTGATAGTGGCACAAACTGAAGTCAATAATTATTATTAATTTAATTATGAGATAATTAAATTATAAATAATTATTGAAGTTTAACTTATATATGTGCTTTGGGTCCCTTTGCTAGCTCCATAATATTCTTTCAGATGGATTAATGAAAATTTCTTGGATTGATTTTGTCTATAGAGGCAAAATGGTATTTTCACACAGTAGTCCACTAGGATTGTGTGTGGTGCCACACACTGGAACTCTGATAGTCCAAGTGGCACCGCATCAATGATTTTAGGGTACAAATATCTTATATGATCTTCATATAATCATTTGTTATCTTGTTACAGATAAATATCTTTTTCAAGAGTTGAAATAAATTCTGCAGATAATAATTTGAATTATGAGATAATTTAAATAATTTATAAAATCATGAAAGATATTTATTTTAAAAGTTAAAATAAATAATATGTCAGTTTGAACTGAAATCATATTTCAGAAAGATACTAAATGGATATAGAATCACATAGTTAAAGGTGGTTATGACACATATCACACCACCATTGGAGGCTGTTGATCACGCTGACCATAAGTGAGAGTGGGCGTGATCTATAGGGAATCCTAGTGGGATTCTGTCTCAACTTCCAAGCCTTTGTATATATATAAATAGACTTTAGAGTTTCTACTTTCAGTAGACTTTTCCTTAGCATCCATCTGATATTCTTTGTGTTATTCCTTTTAGAGTTTAAGGAACCTTTGTTAAGAAAAGTTGGACAGAAATAATCTAAGAGACTTCACCAAAGCCCATACACTAGTTAATCCAAAGAGAGGAGAATAGCAAAAAAAATTTAAGGATTTTGTAACGCTTGATCATCCAACGCTATTGCCAAACCCCATAAGTTTATGTTTCTATTTTATTATTATATATTCTTGAAAGTTTAAGAAAAATTTCAAAACTCTATCCAATATGGTTTTTTAGATTTTTTGTGTTTTAACCTAACAATAGCAACCATGGCCATCTTACCAACGCACCAACAATGCACTCACAGGCGGCAAAGAATTCTAATGAATGGTGATGGCAGTTCCATAAGTTGAGAAAAGGGTCGTCAAAGGTCTTTAGAGTGGCCAAAGAGTTGGCAGCAATCGCAAAGATATAGAGGGACCTAAGTGCTGGCTTAGCAAGGCAGATGTCGGATATCTCATATGCATACCAGCTCACTACCATGCAAATAAAGAGAAGAGAGGAAAGAAAGTTAGGAATTAGTGTGAGGAAAATATTGTGTTGAGAGGAGAATTAAGAATAACAATAAAAAGGAAATGAGAAGAGAGGTGCCCACCTTGTCAACACATTGGCAATGCAACTCATAAGCGGGCAGTGGATTCTAGAGACTGGTGATGGCAGGCCTAAACTAGAATTAGGTTGGATTAGGCCGTCCCAATTAGATAATTTTTTAAATTTTTTTAAATTCCTTTATAAAAATTCAAGAGGCCTAAGCCTAGGCCCAGTCTGACTTTAGGCCCATGCAAGCTTTGAGCCAAGCTAGGCCTCTCTTTTCATTAACTAGGCATGATCAGCCAACCTCATTTCTCCTTTAGGCATGTATGAGATCTGGCCCGAATTGATACCTCTAGGTTAAACCATTATCACTGTCATTCAATCACCAATCATTTTCAATATTTCTTCCATAAATAGGAGCAAAGGTACACTAGGCCGAAGGGGCGGCCGCTCCTCCTAAGCCCAATGGCTCGCTCTAATTTTACACATGTCAGATATCTCATGTGCCAACAAGCTTACTGGTATGCAAATAAAGAGAAAAGAGGAAAGAGAGATGGGAATTAGGGTGAAGAAAATAGTACATTTAGATGTGAATCAAGAAGAAGAATAAAAAGAAAATGAGAAAAGAGGTGCCTGCCTTATCAACACATTGGTAGTGCCACTCATAGCGGGCGATAGATTCTAGCGAGTAGTGGTATTGTTGGTGGCAAGTCCAAACTAGAATCAGGTTGGGTTTGACCGTCCCGGTTAGATAATTGTTTTAATTTTTTTTTGAAATTCTTTTATAAAAATTGGAATGGCCTATGCCAAGTTCGAGTCAAGATAGGCCTCCTTTTTCATTAACCGAGCATAGTCAACCAGCCTGATTTCTCCTCTTCGTCCATATGATCTAGCTTAAATTGACACCGCTAGGTTGAAACACTATCACCAGCGTTCAACCACCAATCATTTTAAATATTTCTTCCATATCATTTTCATTATATACCACCAAATAGGAGTGGGAGTACATTGGGCCAAAAGGGGACGGCCATCCTTCCTAAGCCCAATGGCTCCTTTAAATTTTTTCTTTTTAAAAAAATATTTCATTGTTTTTCCACTGCTTGTCTCCCCTTGAAATTTTATAAATTGCATTATATTTAGAGGTATGATTTTTATAAATACTCCAATTATATCTCAAGTTTTTACTTTGAAATATAGTTATATTTCAAACTTAAAACCCCAAATAAATCAAAAGCCATCTATAGAACTATGAAAACTTATGTATTAGGGCTCCAAGTTTTGAAAGGTGAATTAAATCTATCACATGTTTAGTTCATTCAAAAAAAGAAAAATAGATAAAACGATGACAAAAATAGGGATAAAGTTAAAAAAATATAATTATGTTGTAACTTTTAGTTCAAAATTTTTGTCATATTATGCGTCTCTAAAAAATTTTCTAGCTATGTCCCTGCTATCGAATATACTTGCTCTCTATTGACAAAATCCTTCATCAATTTTTTCTAATCTATCAATTTGTATATAACAATTTTTTTATTTATACTAGAGGCTCTTGGTGGGTTTTTTATGATTAGTGGTGGTCAATACTAAATAAATTCTTATTAATCAAGAAGCCTAATTAAGAAAAAATATTAGAGATTAAAAGAGGAATTAATCAATAGTTAGTTTTAATATCAACATCAATCAAAGGTTGGCATTGTTTATAATATAAGCAACCAAGACACTTAATCTATTGTGTATAAGACATCTTGAGGAAATATATATTAATCAAGTTGCTAATATGCTAATATTTATTCTTAAATAACCTAGGCAGGTAAAGTACACAAACTTCCAAGACGATGCAAGTATGCGTATGCACATGTGTGTATATATACATGGGTATGGTTTTAATAGTGACATTTTTAATAGGTATTGTTCTTATTAACCGTTTGATATAAATTTGATGGTTATAACAAAGTAGATAGTTGACTAAAAAATATTTATGATAATTAATGAGGTTGAATTCCTATCATATCATATTATTTCTTGTTGTTAAAATATACTCTTATTGAAAACGTAACCATTGAGAACGTTTACGTTTTCATAATGTGGTAATTTTACGCTACTAATTTTGGGTATTTTTTTTTCATAGAACATAATGTGCGTGCTAATTATTCTTTTATAGTTATTTGATATGTGTGTCATTATTAAAGCTTTAATATACTCTATATGTGTATTATTATTAAAGGTCGCGGTTAGGGTCGAAATCGAGGTCAGGATTTAGACCTAGACCAGGGTCAGGGTCGGGATTTGTGATTCGAGGTTGAGTTCAAGGTTAAGGTCAGAGTCAGGGTTGGGATTCGAGAGTAGGGTAGGGATCGGGATTTGGGACTAGGGCCTGGTTCAAAATTAGCGATTTAGGGTCGAGATTATGTAACACCTCTATGTGGGGGTTAATAGTATTGAATAAATAAAAATAAACTTAGATTCAATATTATTTAAATCCATTAAACAATGCCCATGGGTCTTTGAACAAAAATAAATATTTAAAATACAAACCACAGTTTTTAATGTAGCACCAAATATTTAAAATACAATCATCATCACCATAGTACAATTCCCAAATAACTTAATACAGCTATCACAAAGTAAATACGAATCTTACATAATCTAGACGAGGTACAGTTTAACAAAGATCTTCCAATACGAAATCAACAGTGTTGTTGCTTATTCCTTGTCAGATAAGTTACACTGAGTTCCACCTAAGAGATGTAAATATGATAGGGATGAGCATCGACATGCCTAGTAGGGAAAATCATTACTCACCTTAAGGTTTTATTCATTACCACATTAAAACTGCATGGTTAGTTAATTTACATCATATACCAGATTATGAGGTTTATTATGATCATATATCGTGGATGCCATAGTTCACCATTACCAAGTTTCACACTTATACATATATACAAATGTTACAATTCATCATTATTCATAGGTATCCACATTACATAAAGTAACACTCCACTTATCGAAACCCAAATGGGCGTGCTTGGCCACCCTCTAAACATTCCGAGGGTATTCGGGTGAGGGGACATCAAGCCTCGAGTCCTCACCAAGTCGATTCCTATACAGTGTGTTCTGGGACTTTTCACCCAAGGAAACGTCATCACCTTCCCCTTATTTTACCTTTTAGGGTAATCGTACCCAATGACGTAACCGCCGCCCTCTTCACGTCTCACCATTTCTCAATGTTCCATCATTATTTATAGAATCAATTTTCCTAATCATGCTTTCCAACTTATAACAACATATGTTAATTCATTATGTTCCTCGCTAATCAATACAGGGCAAGTTCATGTCATAGTTTCATATGTAATTCTCATATAATAGTAGTTCAACATAGGTACATATATCTTGTGGTAAAACAATCAATTTAAATTTCATAAAAACCTCACAAAAGATGAGTAATAGAATCCCTACTTTCAAGCTTTTCAACAATCTTTTAATCTCCGAATTTAATTCACGTAAGCTTCACACACCCTTGATCCCAAGGTGTGCATAAGGACAATTAAAACTAAAGCACAACATGTAACCACATCCATAAATGAATTAAGTGTAAATATATATATATATATATTTCAGTCTCTAATAAGATTCATGAATTACTTAGGATGGTTTTGAAAAGGTTGCAAGACATTCAGGGATTAGAAGGTGAACAAAGTTGAGTTCACTATTCACAATTAGCACATGGGTTAAGAGGTGGTTTACTTAAGATAGACGGATAGTATTCTGCCACTGGTATGTTTTCTAGTTTCCAACCCGAGAATTGAAAATTTCATAGAAAATAAAATATAACTCCGATTTAGGCTCATGATAGCTCGTTGCAAAGCTTAAGATGTCTACTTTTAAAATATGTAAACTAATTTACAAAATTTATTTTTATCTAATCCCAGAATTTCAAGAAAGAGCTACTGCTCATAAAGATAATACAAGGTTTATGGAGTATTAAGTTTTTCTTTAACTCAAAGCATATTATCCTTGTTCAAAGTCTCAAAATCATTCTAAAATATACAACATGCATTGTAGAATCATAATAAACATATTCTTATGAGTTTTATACCAAAATCATTATCAAACCATATCTCTAGCCTTTCTTGCAAATAATGATGAAAACATGCTAAAATATGCATATTAACATAATTAGAAATTTGCATGAACTTTGAACACGTAAATTATACATTAAGGATAGAGAAAAACACATACTAAAAACCAAGTTTGAATTAAAGAAAACCTACCTCAAAACTCCTCTGAAAAACACCAAAGTTTGGGTTAAAAATCAAGCTTTTATTGACTCCAAAACGGCTTTAAACGTGGCTGGAAATTATAGTTGTCGTGGTTGCAAAGAGAGCTCTATGCTTTGTGTCTTTAGTTGGAAATTGAAGTGAGAAAGGAGAGAATGAGAAACTAGAGAAAAGAGTGGTGATGGTTGAATAAATAGGCATCAAAATAATTAAGGAGTGGGAGAGAATTAAATGAGCATTAAAAGAAAATATTATCATGTCTCCCATGGAGACTTTTAGCAAATAACGTCAACATAATTGAGGGGGCAAATGGGGTAAGTTGTAGAAGAAGATGAAGGAAGCATTAAAAAAGTGGTTGAAAAAACATATCGATGTCTCCTGGTAGTTGAGGTGAATTAATTCTATGTCTTTAAGTAGTTGAGGCTACTTAATTAAGCATTAATATAGCAGGACAAGGTTGGTAGAAGTGAGTGATAGGTAGATTTAAAATATTTACTACGGAGACTTAGTAAAAATGCTAAATTGACATTTTATTCATATGATTTTTACAAAATCATACTCGTTAAAATAACGGGTCTTTCAGATTAGGGTCAAGATTTGAGACTGGGATCAGAGTTAGGATTCAAGTTTGAGATTGGGGTCAAAATTTGGGACTGGGGTGGAGATCAGGATTTACAATTTGAGATCGGTGTTGGGGTCGGGATTTGGGACTAGGGTTGGATTTAGGATAGGGGTTGGGATTCTTGTCTAAGATTGAGATCAAGATCGGGATAGGGGTCGGGGTCAAGATTTAATACTGAAGTCGGTGTCGGGATTTGGGACTTGGTCCTGACCATGACCCTGGTTCCGAATCTTGAACTCGAGCTCGGTCTTGAATCTCATCCTTTGGTCCCAAATCCTGACACTAACCTTGGCCCTTTTCCTAAATACTGGTCTTAAATCTCAACTCCAACCTTAGTCCTGAATCCCAACCCTGACCCTTGTGCCAAATCCCAACCTCCACCCAACCTCAACCTTAGTCCTAAATCCTGACCCTTAATCCCAGCCTCAATCTTGACCCCAAATCTTGTCCTTGGTTCTAAATCCTGACCCCGACCCCAGTCCTGATTCTTAATCCCATCCTTGACCTTAGCCCTAAAACCTAAATCCCAACCTCGACCTTAGTCCTAAATCCCAACCCCGAATCCTGACCCTTGTCTTAAATCCCGACCCCAACCATAACCTCAAATCCTGACCCTAACCCCAGTCCTGAATCCTGATCCCGATCTTGTTCTCAAATCTTGACCTCAAACCTAGTCCTAAATCCCGACACTCAACCTCGGTTTCAAATCCTAACCTAGGCCTTGAATCCCCACCCTAATTTCGGTCTCAAATCTCAACCATGGCACCCACTCTGAATTTTGACCGCAATTCTAGTCTTGAATCCTGACTTCAATTCCAAACCCAAACCTTGGTCCCGAATCCCGACCCCGACTGTGAATCTAGACCCTAACCCTAGTCCCAAATCCCAGCTTCGAATCCCTATCCAGACCCCAATCTCAGTCTCGAATTTCGATTGAACTCTAGATCTTGGTCCTGAATCTCATTCTAAAACTTTAACTTTTATATCTATTTTCAATATATTTTAAATATTTAATTAGTTTATTAGTACGCATTTTTGGTTTAAGTTATATAGTATGGTTCGATACAGATGTTCTTGGTCGAATTTGATGACGATCTTTATCGAATTGGTCTTTGATTTCATATTAAATAATGCAATACATGGATGCCAACAAACATTGCATTATTTTTAAATAATACAATATGGAGTGCTAATACGACATACCAAATGTGCCCTAAAAGAAAGTCAAACAAAAAAAATTATGGTGCCTACCAGTGGGCATAAAGGTGTTTCCACCTAAGAATTTGCCAAAGAAAACTTCACTAAAATAGATCCCACAATGTCTTTTTAGTGACTTGCTTTCTAACACACAATTCTACGTTGTCTATTTAGTAACATTAGTTGACTTTGTTCTCTCTAGTGTATTCAGAGGCAAATCTTATCATTCATTTGAAAATCCAAACTCTAGAAAATATTTTTTGCTAGTAACAAAACCATTTCAAATTCTGAATATTAATACTATCAGACATAAGGACACTGATAATTTGTTGGGAGAAAGAGCAAAACAACATGTTTAGGTTAAAATTTAGTAAATAATGTCATATAATTTCAAAATATATAATAAATAGCATATTATAAGAAATTGAATAATATCTCATAAGAAATTGAGAACAAAAACCACAAAATATCCCTATTTATTTATCCTGTATATTTCTCATAAGTGCTGGAGGCCAAGAAATACAATATTTACTTGTAAAAACAAAAATTCACCTATGACTTCACCGATCTACTAGAAGTTTAGAAATACAATATTTACTGAGAAAAAACCATATTTATCATGCAAATCCAAAAATTCATCGGTGACTTTGTCGGACTACCGACGACCAGGAAACGCAACATTAATCTTGTAATACTGTATTATAGTATAAATACAAAAATTTAGTAGTGACTTTGCGAGAGCACCAGCGACTGAAAAATACAATATTAACCTTGTAATATTGTATTATAGTGTTGATAAAAAATTTCACTGACGGCTTCATCTGACCGCTGATGGACGGGAAATGCAACATTAACCTTGTAATACTGTATTATAGTATAAATATAAAATTTCACTGGCAACTATAAAATACAATATTAACCTTGTAATATTGTGTTATAGTATAAATCCTACATTTCACTGGTGACTTTGTCAGTCCGCCAAGGGTCAAAAAATACGATATTAATCTTATAATATTGAATTATAGTGTAAATACTATATTTCACTTATGACTGCAAGAATTGCCGACTGCTAGAAAATGCAGCATTAATCTTATAATACTATATTACATTGTAAATACTATATTTTACAGGCAACTTTGCTTAACCGTCGGTGGCCAAGAAATATAGTATTAACTTTGTAATACTGTATTACATTGTAAATACAAAATTTTATTGAATCGAACTATCGGCAATAGGGAAATACAGTATTAATCTTGTAATACTGTATTACTGTGTAAATATAAAAATTTACTGAGGACTTTGTTAGACCGTCGGTGGCCAAGAAATATAGTGTTAACCTAGTAATACCATATTTCAAAAGAAATAACCAGATCTGAACAAAACACTAAAGAAAAACAAAACAAAAGTATAACCAAAATAGCATAATTACGTTAAAAAAATTTTCCTCGTTTTTTTTTCCTCTTTGTTTGTATTTTCTTTATTCAGGTTAAAAAACCAAAGGAAGTAGAAATCTTTAGTTTCAGAGCCTTTCGTGTAGAAATTTTATCTGAGCTCCTCCAATAACGTGAACTTAAATTTAATTTCTTTTGCTTCTAATCATTCTTCCTATTAAAAAGTACAGAGAAAACCAAATAACTTGTATCTGATTCATTTGAAGAAACAAACTGAAATTGGATTACTCGGATTGCCGCGATCGTTCATGGAGGAAAGCCACCACAAGCCAGACGAGGATCGGCAACGACAGAAAAGTCGTTTGATGGCAAAGATGATGTTCGGGATCTGACGACGACAATGGTCGTTCGACGGCAAAGACAAGAATCGCGATCTCCAAGGCCCCTGACTTCGTCCTACGATCTCCCAGTCCTATGACTTCAATCGCGCCCTCCGTCGTGACTTCATCGGAAAGCTCCTAGACTTGTGACGGATGAACTTGGATATGCACCCAACCCACGGCTTCGTTCCCGATCTGTCAGACCTGCAATAGCGTCCGACTATCTTCGTTGCGACTTCTTCCGATAATCGAGTTGGATTTGCTTCGTCATCTGAGGAGAGATTGGAGATCAAGAGAGAGAGAAGAGAGAGAGAAGAATTGAGCGAGAGAAATAGAGGAGAAAACAAATGTTTCTGGATATTTTTGGTATTTCACTAATGTTATCTACTAATATTTCAAATATCTACCGTAATTTTCAATAGGCTGTTATAAATATGCTACATCCAGTATTTCTTAGGAAAAAATCCTAAATGAATCTAGACTTATTTAAAGCAAAAGATTAACTAACACAAATTTCAAATCAAACTCAAATACATAAGAAACTATGCAAGAAACCTTAGGAGACCATTAAATAGGAATCCTATCCAATCCAATGTAGTTTTTTCTTTTTGGAGAAGGAGAATCCGAAGTTGAAATCATTAGATAAATTCAAGATAAAAAATGATGGTAAATAATCAACAATCAAGAACGATTATCATGTTTAAGTGATTTTTGATTAAAAAAAAGAATAAAAAATAGGATTAAAAATCCCAATAAATTTTAGTGGAAAATCAAATTTCATCGATCCGCTATTATCTTAGATTTTGAAACTTGTAATTTTCCCTCTCCGTTGCATGTGCGTTTCCGTTATATGCGATTAGTGGTTCATTGCACTTTGTGATTAATGGACTAAAAGTTGTAATTAAGTGCATGTCATTATCATGTGGAGCCGTTCTTGCTTATTAAGTAATCAGTAGTGTACTAGTGTCATCGTAATATTTCCACTGATTTAATCTTAGATTTCTGTTCGATCTATATTTGTTTGTTCTGCTCTTCAATAGTGCTTATTTTTAATTATTTTTATTTTTTTGCTGAAAATTTTTCAATAATGTTGATACCTTTTTCTTAGATTAAGAATCTTATGCTTAGATATGCTTTCCATTATGGTGTCAAGACAATATAGTTTTCTAGTGAAAAAAATTCATTAGTTGAACAAAGAAAGAGACACAAAAGAGAAATTTTTTATTGGCGATCGAGACCCATTTTCGTATTATTTGGTTCAAATTTTAGAACGAAAACTGACCAAAGAATTAAGGAATAACGACAGAATACGCTGATCCATTAATGCTATACGCAGTAGTACTTTACCAATAAAAATAAATGCATGTGTAAATTGTTTATTCATAGTTGCCAAATTACTATTGGGATCTCAATTATTATTACCGAGAGTCCTGGCTTATTATTAGCTGAGTCCTTGCTTGGTTAATTAACTCATTTAGGGTTTTTGTCAGTTTTTCTTAAACTGAACTAAATGGGCAACTAAGTCCTAATTACAAACGTGGGAATATACATACATCACACATATAAAATCAATTTCTACCCCGGAATGCAATTTTCTTTGTCGTGAGAAAATGAATATCTATCCCAATGCGCATGAACCATGCATGACATTTGAAAATAATGAATTCTTTGTAATAGGGTGTTTCGCAAAGTGAGTTAAAATTATGGTTAGAATCAATTTTGGTTAAAAACACCGTAACATATGAGAGCTTTATCTTATAACAAGTTTTTACTTTTTACTGTAACATGTGAGAGTTTTTCATTGTTTGAATTAGAACTCATGAGTTCTAAGTCACTTTGCCAAACGCTACTAGCTAGTTGGTTTATAATTTTAATTTGCTTCTTTTTTTTGGAAGCAGCAAAACCTAACAAGTGACTCCCTGTAATGGAACTAGATAATGCATTTACCTGTAAATTATAAAATAAACCCAATCGACATCGCGTATCCTTATTTGAATGTAAAATAAACATGAATTTATAACCACCTCGGTCCCTTAGTAAGATTTTTTATGGTGAATTGTCTTCAAGTCTTTAGAAAAGTTATTTTTTAATAGTATTAGAGTCTAAGATGCTAAAAACGAGTTGCATGTGTAAGCTTTAAGTTCGATTCTATCATGCAAAAACAATATGCATAACAAAATCAAAAATGAAAAAACGGAAGCGTGAAAAATCATATTTACCTCCTGCCATTGCTGTTCGTGCCTGCAATTGGGATGCTTCCAAGTTCTGACAAAAACTCAATTGATGGTGTAAGATTTTTAATAGAATTTTCAGAACTTGGGGACCCAATTTTCTTTCACAAAATTCTGAACGTGAAAAGTTTTTCTTTCTGTATGCTCTGTGTGCCACCATTTCCTCCCATCAAGGAAATAAATAGCTCCCAAAGAAATCAGTTACCAAGGAGTGTTAATGGACATAAATATGAGCCAATAATTGCAACAAAATAAATTGGTTTCAATTCCTTATTGAAACCGTTAAAAAATTTGCAACGGTTACATTCTCCCACTTGGTCTCTATATTTATCTTTATATTCATTACACCCAAACTTTCAGGAAACAAATACATGAATCATGGCGATAATTTCTCTAATTGTGAGTATTATCTTCCATGTATTACTATGTATTGTTTTTCAAACTTTATTCCTTATATGATAACTTAACTTTATGAATAAACCCAATGTTTATTCTTGGTCCTACTATATGTGAATTTTCTCTAATAACTTAATGTGCAAAACAAATATGAGAAAACATCACAACTGAATAAGAGTTTCATTAAGACTGTAAATTGTATGTACAAACAAATTTACATTATGGAACCAAGTCCCATCTGAACTACATGATCCTTAAATGACTTCGGTGGCATTCCTTTT